>VYZQ01056442.1:29442-57167 GCA_013400655.1 Mystacornis crossleyi
CGAATAAGGTGAAGTGTCTGGGAGATTATTTATGCTATTGAAATTGGAGAAAAAAGGGGAAAAGAAAAAGACAAGAAGATAGAAGAACTCTTTATAGTACACAGAATTGTAAACATTCATTTAGCCTGTTAGCCTTTCTCTGATTCCTTCATCATCACTTACCTTAGGCTTGTTCTTGAAAAGGAGAATGTGCTGTCACAGTCCATCTGCCTTAGCACAGCAGTGATTTCCTTCTTATGTGTGCAAGCATTCAAATCTCATTTTTGGGCATACCACTGTGTAAACCCAGTACTTGGGTAAATGTTTGTACAAGGGTTCTCATAGGTGTATCTAGGGGGCAATTTTCAGTAGGATTGGAATCATCCTGTGTTCATTCTACCCATGATAAACCCGTTATTTTTCCCATTGTGCACATCCAGGGCATACTATGTGAGCTGTTCGGACTCCCAGCACTAATTCACCTTCATGCTACACAACTTCCTGACTACTGTGGGGTGGGTCACATCACAGATGTTTTCTCATGGAAAATAATTCTTATCTGATGTTGCAGTTGTCCTGAGGACTAGAAGTGGCCTATGGGCCACAATATCCTTTAGGCTATCAGTTGGATGGCTTTGTTCTAAATCACCCACGAAGTGCGTGCTACCAATGAGTGCACAAAAATAATGCTAAATTAAGTATCAAAAAAAAAAAAATGTATTGTACATTAAATCCATTTTCATAACCCTCTGGGATAAATGAATGCAAAACATTTTATTTGAGGTTATACTTGAACAGCTACAGCAAACTGCAGACTGACTCCAAAATCCAGTTATCAGTAGAGGAAGATTTGCCTTGTGAGTGCGTATGTATAAAGAGAATTATTTTGGTCTAATTTTGTGAGATGTAATATTATCTGACTTTGAAGCCAGTATACGCTCATGTTTCCTCCCAAAAGCTGGAACAAACCTTTGAGACAGACTGACATTTGATCCAGCAGAATGGTACCTGTGGCAGTTGTACAACTGATCAGGCTGCTAAATAAAATTATGAGGAATAAAAATTTTGGGAGTTATGCTTGCAGTTTGGTCAATGAAATGAAATTACTATATGCAATGGGTTGACCCTGGCTGGATGCCAGGCACCCACCAAATCTGCTCTATCATTCCCCTCCACAACTGGACAAGGGAGAGAAAATATAATCTTGGATAATATTGTAAAAGCTAGATAGAAGGAGCTTTTTCCTATCAGAAAATCTTTTGTGGGACTGTAACATTTCCAATCAAATTATTGACAAGGAATTCTCTCAGCTTTTAACAAAAACTACTTGCATTAAAGTAAGAGAAATAAACATCAGCTGCTTCTTCCCCAGAGAGACCAACAGTGTCCCAGTACATGGGAAAGTATAAATACCCACTCACCTCACTTAACTCGAACTGCTGTCATGAACAGTTATCATATCCTAACTCATCACACCAGAAGCTGAACTAGTCTGCTCTAAGACTGCATAATAGGGTTTATCAACAGAGAACTCTCACACAATTTTTACCTTTGCTTTTTGCATTCAGAACAGGGCCCTCAATCACATTCCTTTAAAACTGTGGTTACTAAAGGAAATTGTGGGGTTTGGTCCTTTATTTGGGTTAAATTCAGAGAAACTTTTATACCACCCCAAATCAGAATTCTCCATCAGCCTGCCTCCTCCAAATTAAATAGAAGTTCGTANCCAGGCACCCACCAAAGCTGCTCTATCATTCCCCTCCACAACTGGACAAGGGAGAGAAAATATAATCTTGGATAATATTGTAAAAGCTAGATAGAAGGAGCTTTTTCCTATCAGAAAATCTTTTGTGGGACTGTAACATTTCCAATCAAATTATTGACAAGGAATTCTCTCAGCTTTTAACAAAAACTACTTGCATTAAAGTAAGAGAAATAAACATCAGCTGCTTCTTCCCCAGAGAGACCAACAGTGTCCCAGTACATGGGAAAGTATAAATACCCACTCACCTCACTTAACTCGAACTGCTGTCATGAACAGTTATCATATCCTAACTCATCACACCAGAAGCTGAACTAGTCTGCTCTAAGACTGCATAATAGGGTTTATCAACAGAGAACTCTCACACAATTTTTACCTTTGCTTTTTGCATTCAGAACAGGGCCCTCAATCACATTCCTTTAAAACTGTGGTTACTAAAGGAAATTGTGGGGTTTGGTCCTTTATTTGGGTTAAATTCAGAGAAACTTTTATACCACCCCAAATCAGAATTCTCCATCAGCCTGCCTCCTCCAAATTAAATAGAAGTTCGTACTATGAGATTTTGCTTTAGGTTATACAACCTACCAGCCCCAAGCTGAGTTAAGACTGCACTTTTCTTCATTTTACTATTTTTTTAACAACTTCAAAGAAGGTCTTCCATCCACGTTTTCTTCCCTGGGCTTCCTCTGCTTAGCTGATGTGCAGTTTTTCCCTTCAGCCCTTCTAGGTCCGAGCTAATCCCCTGAGCAGGAGGCAATGGGGAAGCTGCCAGAGCAATACCAGGGCTCATTCAACACGAGCTACCAGAGCAGCATTTTAATATGTTGTTTGGTATAAATGACTACATAGTCTTTGAAGTGCAAAATCTTATTTATTTTTATTTATTCAGCAATAATCTTTGGGAAGGGGGAGGGGTACATTTGCATGAATTGTGTAATAAGTTTAAATGTCTTGTCCCACTGTGCAACAGGAAAAACATTTCTTACCCTGCTGTATTTACTTACTAGAAGCTGTTAAGGAAACATGGAAAGAGGAAGAGGAAGATGAGGAGAAAGAGAAAGAGAAAGAGAAAGAGAAAGAGAAAGAGAAAGAGAAAGAGAAAGAGAAAGAAAGAGGTTGTGAAAAGCAGTGAAATTTGTTAGGCCCTTCAGATCTAAGGAAAGATAAACCTCAGGGAAAAGCCAGATATGATATGCATATATTTCTTAATTGGTTTCAAATGTGTTTTCTTTGAAGTGTCTCTGTACTAAATAAAGATTCTGTTTCAGTAAATTTGTTTGGTCATAGTGTCAACCACTGTCATTGATTTTAGAGAGAGAAGAGTAAGTCAGACCTTCAGAATTAGTCATAGTGTTCTGTGACTGTAGCTGAGAACGTTGTTTGAAGCTGAGTGTCCCCAATTTGTCCAAGAGATATTTGATCTGTACTATATGCATACATTGATATTTTTACCTTGACCAGCCTTGAGGTTGGCTTCAGCCATGCCTGTCTGCATAAGATGTTCTCTCCCCATCTGCACTACACCAAAGCCTCTATATTATACCAAAGTAACCCCACTGCAATTTTTATTTTCTGAAGAAAAGCTGTTAAAAGATCTGCCCGCTGACAATTCAGCTCTTCTTCCAGCTATATCCTTCTTTGCAGGAAGCAAAGTGGATAGAAAAGAGGTAGAAAATAGGAACAATAAACTGCAGTTGATGGGCAGCATCTTCATCACTTCCCTCCAGCAAGCACAGCCCAGAAGAATCACTGTAGAGCCGATGTCTGCACATCTCTCTCACTTCTACTCCACTCCTCAAGGGGAGATTTGTATTTCTTCCTCAAGAGATAGAAATTGAAGAAGAAACCATCACTTACCAGTGATGGTTCAGTCATTCAACCCAAAGGTTTTGCACTGTTTCTTAGCCAAAGTTGCAAAAAAACATAGTTCTTGTTCACTTACACCAACACTTCGACTGCAAACAAACGCATACTCAGATAAAAGAAGTAATAAATAACATAATAGTGTGCTGGCATTATTTTTTCATCAGAATCATCAAAAAGTATTGCATAAAAATTAATTGGAAAATAATTCTTGTCTTCAATCTGACAGTTGAAATTACATAAAGATAATTTCACAAATAAGACATTTAAAAAGTCACAATAGTTAAAAAAATAAATTACCTGTGAGAAATTGCAGCTCATTAAACCAGTACCAATGGTCATTCACTAAAGGAAAAGATTACCATGTATTACCATTTGTTAAAGGAAAAACAAAACTTTATTTAATATTCACTGAACCATTTAAATAAATAGGTTACCTATATTAATAACATAAGAACTTCCAAAACTGCTAGAATGAAAGACAGAAGTCATAGAACAACACTCAGCCTAGGTATGATTCTAATGAAAAAAAAAAAAAAAAAACAAAACCCAACTTGAAAACAAGAATCATATAGTGCTATTGCTCTGTTGTCTATGAATGACACCCTAAATATGTCTTTCCCCTATCTGGCTGTAGCTTATGTAACAAGAAGCAGTGTATTTGGGTTAGATATAAGTATAAATGCAAAATCATGCAGCCTAGCTATGCTTTCTGTTTCTGTCTCAAACTCTTGTTTCTGAAAAACAGAATGAGGGAAAAAAAATCTTACTTATGGCTTATTATTTATTACACCTAACAAAAGCAATGCCATTAAATGTATGAGTTTATTCGTGCTGAAATAGAGTCTGTTCCTCGGTGTGCTAATCCATTTCGGAGAGGAAGGACTGGCTGCCCTGGTGCCAGCAGAGGGAGCATAGAGCATTGCTTTCTGTGGGCTTCAAACCTGCAAGGGGAGCTTTGTCCTTTCCTGTTCCAATTTTTCCCCCCAATTAAATGTTTTTAAAACTTAATGATCGCACATTCCGTGCTAAAAGCACCTTTTTATGCATCAAAAATACAGCTGTGAGGTAACACAGGTGTCAGATTGCTGTAGGATAATTAACTTCTAACATCTGGAACACCAAGGCAGACACAGGCAGGGAATTTCACCAAGATGAGAGGTAAGATATCCCAGGGCATGGTGGCTAAATTGTGTAACAAAAATGTATCTTCAAATCGTACTCTTAGCGGCACAACACGTGCTCAGGCACAGCAGCCACTGCGCAAAGGGGAGATGCTGCTCTACAGAGGGCATGTTTGTGCACATCCGCATGTCCAACACACCTGTGCCCAACCGGCTGCGGAAGGGGTGTGACCTGGGCGTTGCGAGAATTAATTAGCTAATGAGCCTTATCTTCCTGTCGTTAGTCAGGTAAAACTTCCATGTGTCTGAAGCCAAGTAACTGCAGAATTTCTGAGGAGGAAACGCGTAATGTCTGCACTGCTTGCGCAGCTGACAACAGCAGGGCCTGTTTGCCCCCTGACTCCAGATGGAGGAAAAATGTGTGTTAAGCCCTTCTACACACTAGAAAATGTATACAAAGGACTCCAGAAAACTTAAAGACAGAGTCAATTAAGGCCTTTTATTTTCCTCATGATTCTCATTATCGGATTCTCACAAAATTGGATCCCACTTTACCATGCCTTCAAAGGGACTCTTGTTAAAGCAAACAGCAGCACTCAGCATCTTGCAGGTTTTATTCCCAAGTAAAAAGCTCATTGCAAAATGTAGCAGACAGACCCATCCCTTGGCTCCCTGACTCTCCCTAAAAGAGTCTGGAACCATAAAGCTTCCAGAATCAGATTTTCATAAGTTGAAGCCTAAGGTTGTAGAGGATCTTCTCATGCACAGTTAGTGCAATTGCATATGTATAGCTGGCTTTTGTACATACAAATGGAGCCTGTATGCTAGTGCATGACTCAAAGAAATCTAGACAGCTATACAAAAACACACATGGGCCTCAGTTTTTGTTTTATGAGGTGAATTAAGTGAAAGGGGAAGAAGAAGGTGATGGGAAAAAGATGAAATTCAGACCTCATCAAAGCAAAGGGTAGTTTTCCTATAGACTTCAAAAGGTTCAAAGCTTCATCTGTTACATTTATGTGCTACTGAACCCAGAGATATGCTCAGAAACAGGTTTCAACCTCAATTCATTTGGCAGCCCAACTTCTTCCTGGTTGAATGGTGGAAGCACTGACAAGAATCTCAAAAGAAAATTTTACCGTGATCTAAATCAGTAGTTCCCAATTTTTTCTGGCTGTCTGGGCAAATACCTCCTTTTAAGAGACAGTGAGAGCCTTCTATACCAGCATTTATGACTCACATAGCCCAAGCTGGAGTGTTCATGGAGTTGTCCATTGGACTGGCATGCAAACTAGCACCATGTTTCCCAGAAACCGTGAATTTGCTATCTAAGTCATTCTCAAGCTGCTCCTGCAGCTACTCCTGGGAGTAGGTTACAAGCTGGATAAATTGAGTTTGCAGGTTGTGTTTAGCCTATACCTTGCAGAATGAGTATTCTTCCTCCAAGTTCACACTGTTTGCACGGAGCTGACTAAGTACCATTAACTGTCTTTCAACAGCAGCTTACGTCTTTCTTTTGGGAAGAGGACTGGGGGGGAAATGTGGGAGAAGTCCCCTCTTGTTGTCAAATTTAACGTTAGTCTATGCAAGTACAACATTGCTGACACTGGTGTAAAATCCTGGCCACACTTAACTTGATGGCAAAATTCCCTTTGACTTTATTAGAGTCTGGATTTCACAACAAATGTTAAGGGAGTGTGACTGCAAGACTGAGGCAAAGGCAAAGTAAAAGCAAGAGCAGTTTCCTCACTGCAGTCCAGAGACAATGCATGGTTCTCCAGGGTTACAAAGCAAGGAAAAAAAAATATATATATACATAAAGATATAAATTAATGAAATGGATACCCTGTTCAGACAGTTACTAGTTCTTGGCACTTTTTCTCCCATCTTGTCATCCACAGACACCTGTCCAGCTGCACTTTCTTCACACTTGACTGTCCAGTTAAGCTTCTCTGTCAGTCTTTCTGTCACTCCTCTTTCAGCACATGATGTCAGCTTTCCTGCCATCTTGCTGTCACTTTTTTCATATGGCAGGATTCACAGCTTTAGCTCACAGACCTGTTTGTACATGGGAAGAAAAATATTTGTCATACTTGCTTCTAATCCCCCATTAAAAATGACCATAGCTAAGTATGAAAAGCCTGTCATGAAAGTACTGACATTGAGTTTGTCTGCCAGCAGTGTTCCAAAACACTGGATTTTTTCTTCTGCCGACCTAAAGATACAAGAAGAATTGAGAAGTGAAGGATTCAGCTCTGCTAGGGAATAAGCATACATATTCTATAATGGCTTTTCAAGTGCTCTTCTACATGTAGGTCAATGAACAGCAGAGGTTTCGTCCTAATTATTGTTTTGTTGTGGGATTCTTTTTCTCCACTGATCTAATGGTGGCTAAGTAATCATTTTGCACTGCTGGGCAAAGGCAATCGCAAACTTTTTAACTGGGCTTTTTTATGCTGCTCCCCAGCACAAAACACACACCTCAAAGCCCCCAAGGTGGCAGGTTCTAAAGTGCCACTCATTTTAACAGCAAAATATTGCTGTATTCACTGTGTGAGCAGACCTTAGGCTAGTTGGTATAATGTGACATATGAGAATGTGTAATTCTTGGTCGCAGCAAAGGAGAGTAAGAAAACAGGTTTTTACAGCAAAAGCTTTCCATCATGTGTTCCCTTTGCAGGACATGGATAACCTCTGACTTCCATATGGTGCTGGATTCTCAGAGGATGGAAGTGAGCAATGGTAAATCACCCCAGATGAGTATCTCCTCTTCAGTATAATAAGCAGTTTATGTATCCGGCTGCAAAAGTGTTCTAGGAAGTTGCCAAACAGGAAGGAGACCCTTGCCTGAAGTAATTTGCAAGCTAAAGGCTGGATCCTACCAAAGCATCTGGTCTGAGGTTTTGAACAGCTTTTACTCCCATAAGATTTCAAAAGATATTCAGGAGGGCCATGTCTTACAGCATGCTGTAAGGTTTGGCTAAAATTGTCTGTAAACGAGTCTCAGGCACTAAGCAAGGCTATGTTACCTTAGCCTTTAAACGAGGGCAGAAATGTGCTGTGGATAGATGAAATGAAAGTACACCCACAAGGAGATGAAATTATATTAACAGACATACAAGCATACCATATTGCAACTGAAAGACAGGCAGTATGTTACTGTACTCAAAACATTTTAAAAATATGCAAATCTTCCTTCCCATGGCCTGACCCACCAGTGCAATGCTGCCAAAATGGATGGGTTAATGCCATGGAGTGAACTGCGCAGACCACAGACTTAAACCTGCTGCCACACGCCTCCCTTCTCATGGCCATTTCTTTCAATTAAATATCCCCTGGCCACCCTTAAGCCAACAGTGATATTCTTTATATCTTGTTAATAGGTGTCATGATAGAGAAATAAGAACATATATCCTACATTATGTGAGTAAGGAGAATTTAATGCTGCTGCATATTAGCTGACACTTTCTTTTTTACCTTGATTTTCACAGACTCCAAAGCTCAAAAAAATTTTTTTTCTCCTTACTTCATCCTCTGGCTTTTCTGTCAGTTTTTTTCAAGAGTTACATCTCTGGCTAGAATACAATGTTTTAGTCAGTATACAGACATTGCAGAACATTGCAAAGAATATTTGACCCCTGCTTTTTATTTCCTAAGTGTATCATCAGTTCCAAGCACTGGATATATTGGCAGGATTGGGCACTGCTAAACGGCAACACTAAGTCTAACAGATCGGGATTTGAGTTAGTTAGCATGCACTAACTACCTCATGTGATGGCAGGAAATGACAGCTCCAAGGCTGAAATCAGATCCAGGCAGGTGGGCTCCTAAAGGGGATTGGTGCAAACACAAATGTTGCCCCGTGTGGATCCAGCTGCAGCAACAGAGCCTGAGGTTGCAGAGGCCTTAAAAGAAAAACCTGTAGTTATATTTAAAATCTAATACATCCAACACATTATTATGCACGCACATCGTATATGACGTATCACGCATGGCGATGCATCAACACGGCCTGTATCAGATAGTTAAGGGCACTAAGCAAAGTACAGAGGTCCAGATTTGCCTACGATGAGACATTTCAGTAATACTCAGGTGCAGGGGTTTTGTTCCTAAACAAATCGATTGGCTAAGTCCATGATATCTTTTTGAACTCCAGGATACAGAGTTCCTGTGAAAGGAAAGAATCAGAGTGAACAGCTTTTCCTTGCAAAGCACGCAGATAACTTACCTTTCTGTGTCGAAGAGAAGGGGTGAGTTACCCCAGTCATGGGAGCAGATGCAGAAACCAGTGGAAATGAGGAGATAAAATGTCAAAGACCAAGGATTGGCTAATAGAGAAAGAAGTGTTGTAATTGCTAAATCACCCAAACTGCTTTGCCAAACTTTGACATGCTTGATTTCCTGTGCTTAAATAATTTTTAGGCTTAAAAAAAAAAGNTCCCGGCGCTGCGGCGGGGCGGGAGGGCAGGGGCTGCCCCGCATCCCCATCCCCGCTCCCCATCCCGCGCCCGGGGGGGAACGCCCAGGCTGCGCTACCTAGATTGTGCCTTTAAAAACTTCCTGTATGCCTTGATGGCTTGCTGAGAGGACTGTCCATCATACAGGCGCTTTGTCTGGCAGTCACTGCCATTTGAATTTGACTGACTGAGGAAGCCCGAGTTATTTGTAAAGAACAACAAGGCTTTTCATTCATAATTTCAGTGGGGGGACAGGGTGCTAATGACTGAGCTTGAATAACCAGGGAATGCGGTATTCAAGGCAGGAAGAAGCCCAACTGGCTGCCAAATGAGAGGAAGGGAGGGGAGGGGGATGTAGGTGAAAGTGCTTGTGTGAAAAGGCAAACAATGAAATCGGGATCACACGCATGTATACAAATACAAATCAGGTTCTCAAAAGGTGAGACAGCCAAAGACAGAAGCAGGAAGGAGAGCGGAGGAATACCCCGTTTCTATTTCACTGACTTGTCTTCAGAATCAGCTTCTGCAATGCTAAATCCGAGAGGGTCTCAGCAAAAGGCAGCTCTCTTCCCTCCTGCCTTCCTCTCACCACAGAGAAAATGCTTTCCCTCTCCTATTCCTTTTTGCTGCAGAAAAAAATCCTTGGGTTTGAAGCTGGGCTGAATGAAGATTTTGCCTTTGCAGATTAAGCTCCAGCTTCGACCAAACTTGAAAGTACTTCTGCTAGTCCGGGCTGTGGCCCAGCATCTACCATCCGTACATATAATTTTACATATTAACCCTCTAATTTAGACATATGTTTACATATATTCTCTAACTCTGAAAAGACTTCGTCTTGACAGAAGCCAAACCTCACCTGATGCAGAAGCTATTCAACTAAATAAANGAGGGGGGGGGGGAAGTGCAGAAAAATAACCAGCTGTTCCTTGTATACTGCAGGAAACATGTATGATTTATTGCTTTAAGGTTATTTTTGAAGAGGCTGCCCGTGGCAGCCGGAGTGCCGGAGAAGTCACTGAGGCCTGTCCACTTGAAGGGCTCAAACTGTTTCCTGAACAGCCCTTCTTCACTCGTCACCTCCGACAGCTCCCATTGACAACGTGTGACTGGGGCCCCGGAGTGTTTTAAAGCCGCGGGGGGCCGGGGCGGACAATGGGGCTGTCAATTACCTTTTCCCCCGTTGTGAAAGGGGCCGGCGAACAATGTGCGGGCGGCGGGGGGCTGTGCCGCCGCTCCGAGCCCGCCGCCCCNTAGGTGAAAGTGCTTGTGTGAAAAGGCAAACAATGAAATCGGGATCACACGCATGTATACAAATACAAATCAGGTTCTCAAAAGGTGAGACAGCCAAAGACAGAAGCAGGAAGGAGAGCGGAGGAATACCCCGTTTCTATTTCACTGACTTGCCTTCAGAATCAGCTTCTGCAATGCTAAATCCGAGAGGGTCTCAGCAAAAGGCAGCTCTCTTCCCTCCTGCCTTCCTCTCACCACAGAGAAAATGCTTTCCCTCTCCTATTCCTTTTTGCTGCAGAAAAAAATCCTTGGGTTTGAAGCTGGGCTGAATGAAGATTTTGCCTTTGCAGATTAAGCTCCAGCTTCGACCAAACTTGAAAGTACTTCTGCTAGTCCGGGCTGTGGCCCAGCATCTACCATCCGTACATATAATTTTACATATTAACCCTCTAATTTAGACATATGTTTACATATATTCTCTAACTCTGAAAAGACTTCGTCTTGACAGAAGCCAAACCTCACCTGATGCAGAAGCTATTCAACTAAATAAAAGTTGTTGCCTTTATTTCTATTGTCTACAGTGGGATTTTAAATAAGGTGTTAACAGAAATTTCCTTAGCTAAAACGGATTCTATAGAGCCATAATTTATGTGGAGAAAACAAACCTACAGAGCTAAGATAGAAAATAGAAATTGAACAGCACATACTCTGGAAAACACAACTCCTTTGACACAATATAAACCATCAGAACTGGATATAATTTATGCCAATTTGAATTGCGTTGTGAGTAAGCAACAATAAGAAAACTTAAAATATGTTAAACGGTTTAAACACTTAACCTCAAGAATGAAGGAAGTTTTCCAGTGGGCTTATTTTGCAAGCTTGTTCTGTCAGATGCGGTGGATTTATTGTCTATGTTTGTAATGCAATTTCCAATGCTTCCTTTAACTTTCATTAATTAGAACACCATCCTGGGAGCTGTTCTGGACAGCTGGATTCCCTCCCTGGCCTGAAGCACATCAGACTTTCACTCAGGCTCCAGAAGGAGTCAGGAGCTTGTTTAGGAGGAACAGCTCCGAGATTCGGCTTCCCTGTTAATTTCTTTCTTTTGTATCTATGGGACTTTTGAAAGTAATAGGCCAGCTTAAAATACAGGAAAAGATGATTACAAAACCACAAATGAGATAGGAGTAACTACACCAGATGCAGAGATGGAAGTTTAGAGGAACTCTTTAATCAAGGGGTGGGAGTGGATGCTCCTGCAGAGATAACCTTGTTTAGATAATCAAACATTTTGTCGTCTTCCCTCTCAAAGACAATTGTTTAACAGTTCATACCCTTTTTTAAGGTGTTCCATTCTATTAGACGCAGATTCTGAAATTTTGGTTGTGCTGAAAGACTCTTGAGTTCACAAGGAAATCAACACTTTGGGCCTTCAAGGGAAGCAGCATGTACACAGCACAGAGACTGGACTGGGACCTGAGAGTCCTAGTTCTTGCTTTTGAGATAAGTTACTTCTTTCTTTCGTCCCTGTTTTTTCTCACCTCTAAAATGGGCATAGCAACATCTCCTGAAACAAAACTGTGATAGAATATACAGTGTTTTAATTATTGCCATTGTTATTGCCATTACAGTCAGGGGGAAAAAAAAGTACAGATCTGACAGCAGGATCAGGGTATTTCACACTTTTTAATATATATTTTTAATTGATGTAACCGTATAACCAGTATTTTATTTTGGTTCTGCAGCTTCCACTGCAGAAAAATACCTTATGTTCTGGGAGCGGAGTGGCCTGGAGGTCCATGGAGGCTACCTCGCACTACTGAGAAGAGCAGGCATCTGTCTTCCTCCAACTCCTGTGCTCACAGTACCCAACATATTTATTTACCTTTCTACTACATTGCAGTTTAGAGCTAGTTCGGGTATCTCTTCATCAGTGGTTTTCTCACTGTGATCTGTGAATTCCTACGAACTACTTCTAAATGGGAGGTCTCATAATTTACAATTTTCTAAAAAAGCCTGTGCTTCCCTTATGCTTTTTTTCTCTTCTAAAGCATAGAAAAAAATCTACAGACTGAAGAAATTTGAAAACTACTGTTGCAAACCACAGTAGAGATGTGATAAGTCTCTTCATAAAACCTCCTTTCAAATTTCCTGTAACTTCTAACTTTGACCTCTTCCATTTCTTCTGAGTCACTTTAATCCCAGGTCAACACACAAATGTCTGCATCCTGCTACAAAATATTTTGGGAATTCCCAAACTGGCACTTATTAAGATTTTAATAGGCAATCAGTTGATTTTGCATACAATTCTAGTATAGTCAAGCCCGGTGTTATCTAGCCTCTAACTGAACAAATCTAGCAAGTGCAGTGTTTCAAGCACTAACAGACAAGGCTTGTTTGTGCTGTCATTCTCATGATTACTTCTACCAAAGAAGTCAAAAATATGAGGAGGAATACCCTAACAAAAACAAATACACCCTAACAAAAACAAAAAAACAAATACACCATAAAAAGCCTGCTATAATACCAGCTTAGTGAATAAACTTCACTTAGTCCCATCCATGCCAAATTGTCCCACTTATGAACATTTGGTCTCAAGGTATTTGAAAAGAAAGAATTTATCATAAAATGCACTGTATATGCTAGAAAGGTTTATAAAGCTGAATTCCAAAAAACCAATGCTGATTTTATCAAGGACACAAATATAACGAAATAACATTGAATGACACATCAAAGAGCATAGTAGCTTTATTAGAACAATTTACATGCAAAAGCTTCACATTATATTACAAGTGCTAAATGTATGTATGCTTCAGTATAATTTCAGAAGGATCAGGAAAGGGATTTGTTTATTCTTTAAGTTTATATAAGTATATTTGGTATTCAACAATAAAATATCCTTCTGAAAACTGTCCCTCTATACACTGGGGCAATCAACAGATGGGATAAAGTTACACAGGACCTGGTCTATATCACCTTTAGGGAAGGTGTCTATCATGAGCTAGATCTGAAAATAATAGTTTAATTCAACAATATCTGTTCATCACTAAAAGCAGAAGACTCAATCCCTGAGCAGCTTCAGAGCATGTGTATTCCCAACCAGAGCGGCAGGCATTAATTCTGTCTTTCACAGGTAACAGTGCTGATCCCCTTCCTACCGGACTGCAGTCCCAGAACAAAATGTTCATTTTCCCCCTCTTCTCTGGGAAGAGAATTCCAGGATTTCCTTCAGGTAAACTACAATAAAAATTGCAAAAGCAAAACTAACACTACTGAGTCAAGGACCTATTTTCTTCATAAATACGTCCAATTGTTTACAGTGCAGTGTCTTTGACTTCTCTGTTTCTCTCTATGGTTTATCTAAGTGGCCTTATCTGGCCTGAGAATCTCAATGAACTATCAGTAGGCAAGAAAAGCTTTACAGGTAATCACTTTTAAAAAGCTCTATAATTTCTTTATGTACTTTAGCTTATTCAGAGTCACAAACATGGAAGATAATCAATTAAAGATTTAAGTTTCTATGGAACTTCTGGGCATTAGAACCAGTGTGCAGCCAAACTTACGTCCTTTTAGGATGTGCAGAATCAATATTCCCATATCATTGCATTAACTCATGAGATAATGCATGAAATGTTCTCAAAGTCAGCAAAGTACTGCCTGAACTTTCATTCCCTTGCAGGAAGAATTCCTTATGAATTAATTCCCTTACTTCCCTTCCTTTTCAAAGTAAAGGGGGAAACCACTTGTTTTCAGGTCCTGGTCTGAAAATCACATCAAATAAAAACTTGTGGGACAATTTCAGGATGAAGCAGAAAAGTTTCAGCTATTTCAGATGGATGCTTATCATGTCATACACTTTTCAAATGTATGTGCCCAATTTTTCACCTGAAGCCACTGGAATTGCTACGATTCAAATATATCGTCAACATGCAACACCTATACACATATATAAGTCTGTTGGAGTGTACACAAATATATATACATACACAACAATTACGATTCTCCGCTGAGAATAAACTCAAGAACTTCATCTCAAAAAACAAGGTCTGCTTGGGTTAAAAAAAAAAAAAAAATCATGCAGTGGTTAGAGCAAACCACTAGGGGAAACATAATCACATGCATGAAGCCACTCTCCAGGACAAGAAATGTGAAATGTGAGCGATTCATGTAATCCTCCAAAAACTGGTTCCAAGGTACCATCAGATTAAAAATCTGAGAAATCAGCGTCGAGGTTCCAACATGAACACACACAAGCACACGCACAAAAATGAACACACTTAATTTTTGCAGATTTGTGCACTGTGTATTGATTACCTTGTGCCAGTTAGTGCACAAATCTTTACAGGTTTAAGGCTTCTCTGCCAAACTCCTCAGTACCAGGGTGCTGTATTCTTGGGGGTTTTGCTGGCTTTATTTTTGGCGCCTTTTTTTTTTTTTTTTTAGCTGTAAGACCTTGATGCTTCACCATTTTGCACGCATGACTGGCTCTGTGAATAAAAATAGCTTCACTGTTTTCAGATCTGTCTTTGAGACTACTCTCTATATTAAGTGTATACACCTGTAGTTGAGAACTGGTGTGCAAGTCGGTCATTGCACTACTGACCGAGAGATTTAAAAAGGGTGTTATGAACTTTCCAGTTTAAAACACTATTTATGTACTCAGTATAAACGACGATAAATAATTTAACAGACCATTCCCATACGTATAGGTTTGCACAAAGGGTTCTTGACCTATTTTTGGCTTTGCTATGTGGGAGGAAGAGACTTTTGTCTTTCTACAGTGAGAGGAATATCGTGTTTTCTCTTTCCCGAATATTTTAACCCATACTTGTCTCTCACAGCTGAACACCGTGGACTGCCTTGCTGACACAGAGCGCGCAGCCTGCGCACAGGGCACATCTCCGAGGATGTTCATGTCGCTGCCCGGCGCATCCTCATGGAGACGTCAGGCCGCTGGGTGCCCCCTCCCGCGGGGAAGCTCAGGGAAGGCCCGCGGCTCCCTCCGGCGCTGCCCGGCGCCGGGACTGCTGCCCCCGCGGAGCCGCCCTGACCCGCCGCCCCCCGCCCCGGCGCCGCGCTCCCTCTGGCGGGGAGAGCGGCCGCGCGGCCGCCGCTCCTCGGAGCCCCGAGGATAACCCAGCCCCACCGGGCTGCGGCTCCAGCGGAGGAGAAGCCCCCGCCCTGGTGGGAGAGCGCTCCGTCTGCGGGGCCGGGGGGCGAACAGGGTGGGGAGGGGACGGACGGACGGACGGGCTGCAGCAGTTCTGTGCGGGCTAGGGAGCGATGGAACCCGCTTGAAATGAAAGAAGCGAGCCCCATTTAACTCCGGCTGACCTTATTGTCAACCAAGTATGGGAAAGAGTTTGCAGGTTCCGAATTTTATTGTGAAAGAACGCATACTTGTATATAAAACCATGAAAACCCGAAGGCCGTCCGTGTGAGACACAGCCCTCCTTATTTACACGTTTTTTATGGGGAATGACCACCCCCTCCACAGAGCGGTGACCAGCAGGTGTAGGAGAGGAAGTGCCTACGAAATCGCCTCGAGTAGTAGAGGGCTGGCTGAGGCTTTGCACCGAGGGCTGTCCATGTGAATAGCGCAGCGATTACTGCCTTACACACGGTGCGTATTTTAGGCAGTGCCACACGTGACACGGGAACACTCGTGCTCGGTGCGTGCCTGCCTGGGCAAGGGAGTGCGCATACAGATCCGTGTCGGCGCAAGATGCCCGCGTCCAACCAGCCACAGTGGCCCCCGTCAGTGCTTCCAGCTCGTACCAAAGGGACCGGGCTGTGGCCGTGTCAGGAAACGCCCAGAAGACAAACAGTCACGTTCGCGAGCTGCTCGGAGACCGTGTCCCCCGCACGAATGGCAACTGACTGAAATTAAGGGGCGGGGTGGGGGGAGTTTGNGCCCCGGCAGCGAGGCTGCCGCTCGCCCCGCGCAGCGCGGGGAGCGCCGCGGACGGGCCGGGGCCGGGGCCGCCGGGCTGGCTCGGCGGCGGCAGCGCTGCCCTTTTGAATGCCTCCCGCAGCTCAGAGTGCTGGCAGGGCGCTGGGAGCGCCAGTGAATGTAGCCCCGCAGAGCCAATGAGCTGGGACCGGATGCGATATATCCTCTGGGACAACAACTGCTCTGTTCCTCCTCAGATCCACATGACGCCATTTACTGCTGCTTTTGCAGAGAGATCACCCAACCTCCTCCGGAAAGAAAAAGAGAGAGAGGGAGCGAGCGAGCGAGCAGAAAAACGCCGAGCCCCTACAGCTCAGATCTCAAATCTTCCTCCTCCTCCTCCTCCACCTCCTCCAAAAACACAACAACAACCACCACCACAAATCTGCTGCGCTCCCAAAACACCCCCCCGATTGCAAACCACAGAACTGCCTGCAACACACACACGCTCGCAGAGGGAGCGAGAAAACTAAGAGGGAGAGAGGGGAGAGGAGCCTGCAGCAAGCAGCTTCTCAGCAGAACGGCTACATTGCACAAGCTGCTTTTTTGGAGGAGCTCAGTGGAAGAAAGCTCTGGGATTTTATTTCAGATCCACTTTATTTTGTTTTCTTTGGCTTTTCCCTTTCCTCTTGATCAATCTGCAACAGCAACAGAAAAAGTGACTTGGTATTGGCGATTCGGACTCCTGTTCATTGAGGAAAAAAAAGGAAAGTGTGTGTATGTAAGACTGAGTGATCTCTTTTTAGGAGCAAAGAAAACCTACCCCGATCCGGAGAGGTGTTTTGATTATTATTATAGTATATACACGCATACACATATTTATAAACGATCTGGGGAGAGGCACCTAACTTTGCTCTGGACTTTTTATTTTTTACATGGTGATCCTTCTTACTCTAATTTGCGAGTTGGACTAAAGCAGAGTTTGGAAAAGAATTTTTTTTTTTTGCTTTAGGGCTGGATTTATTTGCAAACCGCAGGAAGAAGAAAATACAAGAGAGAGAGGGGTTTGGTGCAGCGCCGCGATCACGGTGAGAGCCTTTTCCTTCTTTGCAAAACAAGCTTTTCAGTAACCTCCTCCACACCCCCCCCCCTTGGTTGCTCCAAGAAAACTCGTGGAAATGTTTGAGGCCGATCCCTTTTCCATTCGTACAGGTTCTCCCTCTCCCCCCCTTCCCTTCTCCTTCCTTTCTCAGAGAGGAGCTGGAGGTGGGATTTCGGAGCGGTTTCTCTCTGGGGAGGGGTGGCGGGAGCTCCGCTGGGGTTTGCGGGCTGCGCCGCGCTTGTGCCCCGCCGGGGTGCCCCGGGGGTGCGGAAGGCTGCGCGGAGGGCGGAGGGCTGCGCGGGCACCCCGGAATGCCTGCGGGGGCTGCGAGTGGGGCGGAGGGTGCGCACAAGGAGCCACAACTCCGGCGTGTTGTCGCTGCTGCGGGGAGCCGGGCACGGGAGGTCCTGCGCGCTGCTGCCTCGCTGGGCACGCGTGGGTTTCCGACAAGCCCCGGGGGGAGGTGCAGGGAAGGCGCAGCGGGGCTGGGGAGGGTCCGGGCTGTTTGTCCACCGGTCTTGGGGGAGAAAGAGCAACCCACCTTTCAGTGCGTGATTTACGCCTCTCTGTAGTGGCGTCAGGAGATCCGTGCGATTCGGAAGTGAGTGCACGTCTGGTACAAATATATATGTGTATGTGTGTGTGTGTGTGTGTGTACGCTTAGATACTTCTGTGATGAAATTAATTCGATCTGTAAGACGAGGAGAGTCCTTCCCTAGGTTCTTCTATGCAGAGGGCATGTGTGGAGGGGAAATAACATAAATTTTTTTTTTTTGGGTGGGTTTAGTTTGTAACAACCCCCCTTCCCCCATTAAAAAAAAAAAAAAAAAGCTGCTGGTGTTTTCAGCAAGCTATTTGTGTGTCACTTTGCCCCACCCCGATGGTAAAGNTTTTTTTTGTGGGGTTGTGTTGTAACAACCCCCCCTCCCCCATTAAAAAAAAAAAAAAAAAAAAAAGCTGCTGGTGTTTTCAGCAAGCTATTTGTGTGTCACTTTGCCCCACCCCGATGGTAAAGTCCCTTTTGCCCTAATCCATAGTCTGATCACACACTCGGCCCTTAATGGGGGTTTCAAAGCACTTTGAAAGAAGAGGAGATGGTTGGTGTGTGTGCGGTGGGAATGGGGGTGGGGGTGCCTTGCACAGGCTCCGGCCACAAAACAGAAATTCACGGGCAGAGGACTTCTCTCCCTTAGGCTTCGCCTTTCCCCGGCCAGCGGCACACGGGTTTTTTCCACAGCACGCAAGAAGCCCCTCGCGTTTTAAACTTCCCCGAATGTGCCGAACGCGAAACCCGTCCCCCTCGGTCACCCTTTTGCCAAGCCCAGCTAAGAAAAGTTAGCATTCCTGGCACTTGAGCTCGGTGAGAGTGGACTTTGGCTCTTAGAAGTGGGGAATCGTGTTATCACACACATGCACACACAGAAAGGCAAATCTGCTTCACTGCTCTTGGCGGATGCAAAGGGGAGAAGTACTAGCTCAGAGGAGGGAGACACGTGCCCTCCAGTAAGGATTTTCAGGCAAATGTAGGTTTGCAAATAAATGTGCTGGTTCTTTGCAACCTGTCCTGTTAGCGGATCTATCAAGGGGAGAGAAAACGGGGAGCACCCCGCTCGGCCTGATGCCCCACTGAAAATGCTCCTGGGTCCCTCCGGGCTGGGGCGGAGCGGGACGGGATGAAGGTCAGGCAATTTGCAGAATATGCGTAAAATAAGAGGAGCTTTTTCAGCGGCTGGCTTTGTGAAGTTGAATGGGTGCTTAGGGCAAGGCGAGAGGGGGTAATCTGCCTTTTGCCCAGCTGTCCCGGAGGTGTTGTCTGCACCGTCTGCAGGGCGCCTGGCACTTCCCGGGAGGGGAAGCTCCTTTAGCATCTCGTGGGGGAGGGCGGGGGGGAAGAGTTAAAAGGAAACATGGGTTTGACTTTCTGATAAGGCGGATGAAGCAGCCCCCTCCCACCTCCCAGCCCAGAGGATGTCTCCTGGTTATCTCCAGGTTGTCTGCACTCTCCGGCGGGTGAGGGGCCGTCGCCTCCCACCTGCTGCGCGCCCCCTGCCCAGGATGGAGTCGGAGGCGGGGAGGGAAGCGGAGACCGGAGGCTGCTTTTCCAGCTCCCACCTTGGCGTCTGAGGGGGGCTCCGCCACCGCGCCCGGGGTCGTCTGAAGCGCCTTCAGGTCAGGGTCAGCTTTGCTTTTGCAGTGGGTCGTCATTTCTGGAGAGGCAGGGGTTGATCTGGTGTACCCTCTAGGCTGCCTGGGACTGGTGGAAACCTGGACCTGAAGGGCAGATAGGGCTGCCGATTCCTCTCAAGGATGGGGAAAGCATTTTATTTTTTAGTATGTTTTATCTCTAGATAGTTTCAGATGAGTGGAACGCCTACTTAAGCTGTTGGTTGAAATTTTTTATATGGCAGAGGCTTTAATTTGTAAAAGAAACATAAGCAATGCTTCAAGCCAAGTTTGCGAGACTTTTTTTTTTGGGGGGGGGGGAAGGGGGGAAATGGACACCGTAACATACATCTTGTGTTCAAACCCAGGATATGACAGTATTTAAAATAGGTGGTCACTCTTAAAAGTTAAAAATTTGTTTTTATATATAGATTTTTTTTTTAATTTTAAGATAAATCTCTTGAAGGAAGGGAGACAGGAGTTAAATGTTTTGCATTGATGTTAGAATAAAGAAAGACAGTGTGTCAAGATACTCATTGTTAAACTGTTTGGCTATATTTTATTATTCTGCTTTACAGTATTATTGTTGGTAACTGATGTGTACAGAGTAACACTATGGTGCTCTTTCTAGGTATAATTGAAGACATTGTGTGGTCCTTATTAGAAGTTTGGTTCCTGCTTGGGTTTTAATTGTAAAATACTGTTCTGGATTTTTGTATAGGTAATTGGATTTTGAAGCCACTTTAAGATATGATAAAGGAAAGGCAAAACAAATATTAACTAACTTAGAGGGCAGTACTTGAAACTTGTGCATATTTGAGTGTGGAAGTTATTTACAGGTTCTCGTGTTCTGTGTCTTTTACTGGGTTTTCATTTAAATTCTAAAGTCTGCATTTCTACTTTGTAGTTAACAATCCTTTAAAGTAATATTCACAATCAAATAGACTTCTTGGATGCTGGCATTATTTGATTATATTATGCATGCCTCTGTCCCACAAGCCACTCTTGGTAATACTTACAGTTTGAAATGTAGTCTGTGGAATTTTTTACACGTTAAAAAAACCCCCAAACAACTGTGGTGGCATTGCTTTTGTAGTATTGAGTCTTAAAATAACAATCACAGTGGTGTGCACCAGTATGACACACACTAAAATACTGGAGAGAGATATTTTTACTTGTGCTGTTGAAGTTTTTGGTAGCACTAACTCATTTAATGTCTAACCTCAAACATTTTATTGCTATTTAGTGTTTTTCTTGGGACCATTGGTATTAAACTAAAATTTCCTATTTACATCATGTACAGTTTAATGTGTAAAGAGACTAGCCTACCAAAATATTATCCAGTTTTAAACAAAATTGGAGAATTATATTTCTGTCATCAGCAGGTCACATTACACTTGCTGAATACTTGCAAGGT
Source organism: Mystacornis crossleyi (assembly GCA_013400655.1). NCBI lineage: Eukaryota > Metazoa > Chordata > Aves > Passeriformes > Timaliidae > Mystacornis > Mystacornis crossleyi. Next base: position 50,436 of record VYZQ01056442.1, read on the forward strand.
AGTTTTTTGGTTTTTTTTCCTTAATATAAGGTTTTCAGTAGCCTGACGTGAAAAGAAGTGTCACTTCAAGTGGCTGAAATGTAATCACGTTAAAGGCCATGGTCTAACCAGAAGATGGCCTGGGAAGCCTTAGTTAGCAGGAATAATACCTAGACTTTCTAGAGCCACAAGTTAAGCTGCATAGTCCTAGGAAAGAATCCCCTTAAGCTCTTCACAGCAGTAGGCAGAACAGGCCAAGGGAAGTGCATTCAGCTGACTGTGCTTGTCCCAGATGTGACTCTTTTTTTTAATGGTTGATGCATTACTTGATTGTGTGCGGTGCTGTGGGATCCTGCAGGCTTGAAAGGCTGCTAGAGAGAGCATGAGATGTGTTGCAATAGTGAATCCTCTCTTTGTTGCTCCAGGATTTCAGATGTGTTCTAAGCCTGCCGGGGTGAGCAAGCTTCCGGGCACTGATGGAGACTCAGCACGGCAGTGGGTCGCAGCCCTTACTACAGGCTCGGCGTGACAGTGGGAGACCGCACGGGGAGCCCGACCTGCGGGATGTCCTGATGCAGCAGGTTCACGTCCTGTCGTTGGACCAGATCAGAGCCATCCGAAACACGAATGAATACACGGAGGGACCTACGGTGGCTCCACGGCCGGGGGTCAAGTCTTCTCCTCGTGTAACAACCCAACCCAAAAATGAAAGGCCCCATGGCTTGCCTGAGCATCGTCATTTTAGCCGGATCCAGCACACACAAACGCACGTATCTCCTCGAGCGCCTCTGTCCCGATCCATCAGCACGGTCAGCACAGGTTCACGGAGCAGTACGAGGACAAGTACGAGCAGTAATTCGTCAGAACAGAGACTGCTAGGATCATCTTCTGGGCCAGTTGCTGACGGGATAGTCCGAATGCAGCCCAAGTCTGAGCTTAAGTCGAGTGAGCTGAAGCCACTGAGCAAAGAAGACTTGGGAGCGCACAGCTACAGGTGTGAGGACTGTGGAAAGTGTAAGTGTAAGGAGTGCACTTATCCAAGGACACTCCCCTCGTGCTGGATCTGTGACAAGCAGTGTCTTTGCTCAGCCCAGAACGTGGTTGATTACGGGACTTGCGTTTGCTGTGTGAAGGGCCTCTTCTATCACTGCTCTAATGATGACGAGGACAACTGTGCTGACAACCCCTGCTCCTGCAGTCAGTCACATTGCTGCACTAGGTGGTCCGCCATGGGTGTAGTGTCCCTCTTTCTGCCTTGCTTGTGGTGTTACCTACCAGCCAAGGGTTGCCTTAAGTTGTGCCAGGGCTGTTACGACCGGGTAAATCGGCCTGGGTGCCGCTGTAAACACTCCAACACCGTTTGCTGCAAAGTTCCCAGCGTCCCCCCCAGGAACTTTGAAAAGCCAACATAGCATCACTAGCCAGAAATACTAAAGTAACAAGGATTATTATTTTAACGTACATATGCAACCAACTAAGCAGCTATGGTCTTGGCACTGTAGTAGAAGGGTTGGGGATGTACTTTGCTGTTTGCAGTGAAATGCTTTTCTGTGTGTGTGCCATCTTAACTGATACGCTTGTTAGAATCCAGCTAGTGGCATACAGGGGGGAAAAAAGGGATGCAGTACATTGTGACCCACATATTGCATAAGCTAAAGCAACACAGACACTCCTAGGCAACTCTATTGTTTGTGAATAGTACTTGCAAAATTTGTAAATTAGCAAATGACTCCTTTTTTTCATTGTTTTCTGCCAGAGATAATGTGCTATATTTTTGTATATACAATAATATTTTCAACTGTGAAAAGTAAGTGCTGTCATAAGACATGGCACAGTCACAAAATATTATACTAATATGTTGTACATTCGGAAGAATGTGAATCAATCAGTATGTTTTTAGATTGTATTTTGTCTTACGGAAACCTTCGATTACAAGACTTTGATTTCCCTTTGGACTTCATGTATATTGTACAGTTACAGTAAAATTCAGCCTTTATTTTCTAATTTTTTCAACATATTGTTTAGTGTAAAGAATATTTATTTGAAGTTTTATTATTTTATAAAAAGAAATATTTATTTTAAGAGGCATCTTACAAATGTCACCCCTTTTTATGAGGACGTCATAGTTGCTGCAAATAAGGGGTGAACGATGCATATGTTCACTATAAAATAGAAAATATATTAACGTTTGAAATTAAACTGGGCTACTCGTCATTTTTTCCCCCATTTATTGTTTTGAGTTGGGAAAATTGGTACTTCTAATTGCAAACTTCACAGTGCTATAGTCACAGTGAGCCTAATATGAAACCGAAAAGAGATTTTTTAAGTGTGTTCTTTTGTTGTTGATTTCTTCTTCACCTGAAAACAATGCAGGATTTTTGCACCCTTCCTTTGCACAAATGTCCCATATATGTTCCTATAACAGAAAAGGAAAATGAACGTAAGAAAATGCATTAATTCATTCCAGACTAGGACTAATAGGCACTGAAACCTTGACCTATACTATAAGTGATGAGCTTTTGTGCTTCAAATAGGAAATACGTAATCATTCACAAAAAATGTTAGGCTTGCATGGCTTTACTCAGTCAGAGAGAGGATGAAAAACAAAAAAAAAGGTAATTAATATGGTCAATGCAAACAGCTTGCAGGGTTATTTGTTAAAGGTAGAAGAATATGCCACAGGGACTGATAGATCTGAATGCAGTCCAGCCTTATGTCAAACATTTGCCTCACTTGTAAGAAGAAAGTTAGTTGATTTGTCATTTGTGGCAGTTACCTTCCACTGAGGTCAAAATCCTTTCCCTGCCAAGTTTCCCACCGGAAGCCTAGAGAATGATTTACCTTTCTTTATTAACAAACTATCATTTCCTGTTCTGAGTATGTCTCTCCAAGTTTAGGGGTCTTAATGTTCAATTTTATTTATACATTTCTTAAGCTGGCATTTAAGAATAGTTATAAGTATTTTTAAGCTGACGCTTAAAAAAGTCTCCCAGCCTTTTCTGAACCCCCTCCAAGAAAAACAAGTTATTACTAATAAATTAAGAACTCACTAAAAGTTGAGAACCAGAGCATTGAGTAAATGTTCTGTCTTTTTGCCCCTTAATTTTCATCTCAGATCTGGTGTTTGGATGATTTTACATAGGTCTGTAGTACTCACTGTGTGTTTGTGCGTATTGGTTATCAGTCAAGTGAAATTAAAACGTGCTTGTTCTCTTTCTCTTTTTTTTTTTCCCTTACCTCTCTGGTGAAAAATGTAAGCTGGTGTTCTTTCCTCTCTGCACCAGCTGGCTGGATACTTTGGTATACAAAGACGAACAGTATATATTTAGCTTTCTGAATACTTCTATATTTGCCAGAAAGAAGGTAGCTTATGTTACACCAGTAATTTGTCCATATTTAAAGAACTTCAGTATACTGTAACTGAGTATTGGAGTATATATGTGAGACTGTGCTTGGCAGCTGATAAACAGATTTTTATTATTTAATTATGGGGGTTTTTTAGCAGTTTTGTTCTTGAAGCGGTTGATAACCACCATGTGTTTCCATTCACTGAACATAGTTCTTGAACTAGGTTAGGTGCTTATGCTTAAACTGTCCTGGGCTAGTCTTGCTGATGAAAACAAACACTGCAGGAATCTTTGACCTTTAGGCTGTTTGTCGGAAACCCCAAATCCCACGGTTTTCAGTAGACAGTAAATCCAGTGATTTCACTGTATTGATGAACTTGACAAAACGGAAGGCAAGCCCTGTGGTTTCAGTGATCTGTGTTTCAGTTAAAGATAAAATTGCAGAAAACTTAAGGTGAAACTGGAAAACTGTGGGATGGCTGAGCAGTACAGCAGTCAAAGAGGGTGCAACTCAGAATTCCTACTAGCTAAAATCCAATACTAAAATTGTGGGTGTGTTTTCTTTTTGCAGCATAGTAAGTTCTCTGTCTGCCTAGTTAGGTTCTAAGGGAAAAGTCTTGTTGACAGTGAAATTTGAAGCTGGTTTAAACACTGAGCAGTGGTTGTCATCTTCCACTTGGTTCTTAATGAGGATAAAATAGTGGATCCCCCCAACCCCAGGTAAGCCCATTTCCAGGAAGTGGATTGCATGTGTGACTCTTGGGAGCAGGGATGTAGGGAAGTGTAGCCTGTTGGGCCGACTGGTGCTGGGGTCTAGGCTTCAGTTAGTATGGATTGGCGTGTGTGCCCACTGGGCTCTTCAAAGCTGGCTTGTGTATATTAGTTAACATCCTAATATTGCACTTAATTAGATAAGGTTTAGTATTCTAAACAAAACCAAAATCTTGCCTCAAGCAGATTAGATTGTTTTAATAAGAATTAAGAGGGCTTTTCAAGTGGATTGAGATAATGTTATTAAAGCATGCCTACTTTATCCTTTGAGATAGGAAAGTGGAGGTCCAAGTAAGGAAAATTTTCCATACACAGGTTTTGAGGACAACCATGAAAGTAATGCTTGATATACATCATATAGGACTTTAATTTTAGACTGTTATGAATTGAGAGACAGCAAAACCCTTTTTATTGCTCCATTTGTTGTGTTGTTGCCTTAGAGTTTTGATCTGTTAACTTACAGATTCTGTAAGGTTTTTTTAAAGCATAGAGACTTGGAGGATTGGAATGACAGTTGACTCCAATAACAATGGAATCAAATAGCATTTTTTTCAAATTATTTTTCTGTATGATGTGAGCTAGAAATAAATACATCAAATTTAGAGGAATTTAGAAATTCCTCTATTAATATCCTCAAGATTTTTTTAATACTTTGCTCTTTAATGGTTTGAAACTTGATTATAATTTCTTTTTTGAGATAGGGCTTATAACAGAAAAAAAAAAAGAAAAAAAGAGACTTGGATTCGAGTGGAGAATAAATAGTGCTTTAGATGGAAATTAAATGTGTTCCTAAAGGATTTGAGATCATATTCAGGTGAGTATTTTCTTATTCAACAGATTTACCAAATCAGTCTTCAAAAGCTAAAATTCTCCAACTGCAGAAGTGCGGGAGTTAAGTGGTCATGATGATTAACACAGTAGATTTTTTACACTTTCTTACTAAACTCCCAGCATTTAAATGTACAGTATTACCTGTATTACCCTTTTCACCTTTGGCAAAATACAAAGTAATTAATTTTTGTGATGAGTGAAATCTTAAGAGCTTTTTCTCAGGTGGCAGGAAGACAGCAGAATGCATTTCTGCTCTACAATGGAACATTTAAGTTTTTTTAAGAATTAACATTTGGGAAAGATGGATTTGAACAGTCTGTCTTGTCTCAAATGTTCCTAGATGGGTGCAGGTACAGCAAGTAATAATGATTTCATCTGCTGAGACTAATTTCTCAATCAGTCACTGGAGCAGAGTCCCAGAAAGAATTGGCTGAATGTGAGAGCACGCTCGATTGAGTAGTGTCTGTATGAATAGTACTGAACAGATGTCCTCCTGAAAATGTCAGCGTTTGTCATATCGGGTCATCTTAAATAAGTCAATTACAGTTGGGATTGCAGGTAGACAGCACACCAGACAAGGGATTGCAGGTGACAAAGCACACCAAATCCTTACCATTGAAAGTACTTGGGTTTTTTCCTCTTTATGCAATCTGATTTTAAAATGGAATCTTACAAATAAAAATTAATGTCTTATTGAAGTCAGGGACTCAAAAAACGTGCATATATAGTGCAGATATGTATAGTACTTTTGACTTCAAAAATATTTCCTGTTTCAATCTGTGAAGACTCCTCTGTGTCAGTCTTCATTATTTCTCTTCATATTTATTCTTTCTGGTCCCTATCCCTTTCCTTGACCTTTCCTAGCCATAATACATAAAGGTTTACTGCCACTTATAGGACAAAAGGGGAAAGAGGAGGATGAAACATGATGTTCTCATTAGTATCCTGTGTCTGAAAGTTTAGGACAAGGTCTAAAAACTGATTACCTTGCTGCACTTACCCTGCATTTTCAGAAATATAAAGTGTTTTTTCCATTCATGTGACATTGAATCCACTATTTCAGAAAACATCTAATTTTCATTGTTTTGGTATGATTTTTATTACTCAAAAAGGCTTTCTGTCTCTTTAAAGACTTCCCCTTTGTTTTAACCCACCAGCACTGTGTTTCAGATGAAAGAGGCAGAGGTCTTACTACCATAAAACTTGAACTGCTGCTGCTTCTCTGTCACAGGGATTGTTCAGGAGAGAGCCAATGTAGTTACCTTTGGATGTGAGTGCTACATATGTGAAGTTTCTCTGTATGTGTGGTGTAAGAAACCTTTTTTTTTTTTCCCCTCTGACTTAACTGTGCATGGTGATTACAGAAGCTTAGGGCTAAAATGTTCAAATTGCTAGACTAAAATGGATTGGTTCCCATATCAGTAGAAGTTACCAATAATCAGAAGCTTTGACAATGTAGTCTGCTATTATATAGGATTATTTATGGATATTTTAATACTTAGGGGTTTAAGTTACATTTTAAAATGGTCTTGCCAAGGGAGATAATCTGTTCCTAAAAGGTAAGGAACTGTATAATCAGAGGGGCTCTGCTTTCCTGAAAGACTGCTGTATAATTACCAAACCACTTGGTGCCCCAAGATACATTATAAGAGATAGCACTTGATGCCATTTAGGAGTTGCAAGCACAAGTTTCACTTGGAGAGTCTGAGCCAGTACACAAGAGTGTGTTAGGAAGAATCACCAACTTACAGACATAGAGAGCCCCTTGAACAAAGGGAGATTTTTTAGTTTTTTACCCTTGTTT
>VYZQ01056446.1:0-12470 GCA_013400655.1 Mystacornis crossleyi
TTCCCCACAATTCCTCTCCAATATCTAGGTGGGAATGAAGAGGGGGAAGTAAGGAACTAACCATTGTTATTTAGAGTCCCAACAGGCACAGATGAAAGAAACCCTCTCCTGCCTCATTTTCCCCACAAAGTGTGCTCAGAGAGCCTCCATCTCTCTCCTGCCAGCTCTGGAATGCTCCAGAAATGCTCTGTTTGGACTTTTTGGGACTCAAAGGGTGGCTTGCATTCTTTTGAAATAGTTTTTGTCATTTTGTGTTTATTCTGTTGTTTCAAATGTTAAGCTTTAAAACTATTAAGAAAAACCTTCTTAATAAAAACAAAAGGGTGAGATGTGGAGGTTCCCCTCCTGGGGCGCTCTCCCCATTTCCCCTGGTGGGAGGGGGTCCTGGGGTGGAAGCATGGCCTGGACATGGGGTTTCCCTGCTCCCTGGTCACATGTCCCCAGATCCTGTTCCCTACTGGCAATTTGTGTTCCCCCTGCCCCGAGAATTCTGGTTGTCCCAGGATTCTTGAGTCTGTGCCTGGGCTCGCAGCCATGCGGTCGGAAAATAAACATCTCTGAACACCTACGCAAAATATCGTTCCCTTATTCTTTCCGCAGGCCCTGGCTGTCTTCTGGGAAGGTTGCTGGAACCCCTGACAGCAACAGGGTCCCGTCCAACTCTGCAAGTTCTATGATTCTAAAACTTTATGGTAGTAGCTTTATTTCAGTTAAAATTGGGTTGATTCTTCTGACGGTAAAAATGCAAATGCCATTTGTAGTTTGACTGCTTATGCACTACATTATCTGTAATAGCTTTTGACGATTATTTTAATTTAGGCTACAGCACATTTTTAGCTTTCCCTGAGTCTCAGATGCTTTTAATGGCAGCACAGATGTACAATTGGAGATATGAAATGCCTGCTTCAGAAAGAATGTCTCCTCTCTTTATTGACATTTTCTCCTGGGTCTTAGAAACGTGGGGTGCCTGGGCAAAGAGCAGTTAATTGATATATTGGGTCCAGGGGAGCAACATTTCCAGCGTACAGGAATTAGGCCAGAGATGCTGTGCTCATTAATTTGGCCCTTGGGATGTCTTGAGTCTGTGGGAGGAAACTTCTCCAGGCACCAAGTAAAGCCACAGAGCAGTTCCAGACTGGATCCCATTGGTTTCACCACTATATGTGGGTGTAAATAAGAGTGGTAGGCTGTTTACCATGAAAACTAAAAATGTATGTTTAATCTCAAAAGATCTTAATGGCATTATGGTGGAAATTGCATTGTTCAGGCTTCTAAAAGCAGAGCAGTGAAATATTACAGAGAATTATCCTGCCTGAAGAACTTTATTGAGTGGATGGATTATTGCTTGATCAATTTTGCAACTAAAAGGGAAGTTGTTTAGATTAAATCCAGGTTGTATACTAAAAAGGAAAAACTTGAGTAGTACTGAAATAAACCAATCCAAGTCAGGAACTGCAGAAGTTTATTATCATAGTAACAGAACAGGTCCCTGGAGACGCTTAGATACACAAGTTACGTAGCAAGAGTGACGCTGAGTGACAAGAGACGCCACTCTATTCCAAGGAAATCATCATGCTTACAGCACTGTGATACCAGTTTGCTCTTTTAACTGAGAGAAGAAAAGTCTTGCGACTGAGCATTTGGAATGAGAGCTCTGCTTGACATGAAATTTTGACATGTACAGCCAGAGCTACTGATTTATATAACCCCAAATTTGGCATACTTATTTTAAGAGGAATTGAAGCTATGTGTGGGCATGGATGTTCATTTTTCTCCTTTAGTCCAGTATTCAATATCAGTTTTGGAAAGTTTGTTCTCCACAGGTGACAGGGACCTTTAAAGGGGGATGTTGGTGTGGTGCACTCTCCCCTGAAGCTTTGGGACTGGTAAGGTCGTGGAGCTAAAGCCTTTTTTTGAAGGAAAGGTTGGGACATGAGCTGCAGTATTCTCTAGAGCTGGTAGGTTTTAGCTTGGAGGACTGGAATACCTGATGATACCTAATCACCACTGACACAGAGAAACTTACCCAAGTTGTGTTTACAGAGTTTGCACAAATTTATAGAATGTATAAACCATGTGTATGCACTATCATGGGAGCAGGCCTATCATCACTATATAGGCCTTTCAAAATTTATTAGGAGCAGAAAGTAACTACTGCTCTGCTGTGAAGCCAGGAGGTACCCACGTGTTTCAACAGCAACTGACTGAAACATTCACTGACCTCTTTAACCAGGGATCTGATGTTTTCTGTGATGAATTCCTTTTGGCCAAACATAACTGTTATTCTTGTAGTGCTGTTGTTTATTCTGCTGTCATACTTCGCAGACAGCTGCAGATGCAACCAAAGCCATTTTCTTTTTCCTTTAATTTTCTGTGAAAAAAATGGTAATTTAAAGACTAAAACACCAGCAGCAGAAACAGCCCAAATTCTCCATAGGGTTCAGACTGAAAATACTTTCTATTCTGTTTCTCAGTAGTCTTTTATGATTGCTGATCTGTAGTACCGGTCTCCTATGCATTATTGGTCACTTGTCTCTCTTTTTTTGTCTGAATGCGTATTTTATTGCTTTAGAGCCATGAACACTTATATGGCCTGGCACAATGTAAATAGTCTCATGTGAAAAAACCAAGTCTGTTTAGTTTGATTTTCCTCTTTTTGTGACATCTGGAAGGTGCAGCTACTCAGGCAAGAAAACTCAGTTAGGAAAAATCTTTCCACCAGAAAAGGCTTAGCATGGACAACAGTGGTATGCTAATTTGTTGTTTATCGGACAGTTTCCCTGGCACTGCCAAACCCTAGATATTGGTGGGATAGTTGGGCTCAGAGGTTGGTGGTTAGTGGGATATATTCTACCTGGAGGTTGGTGAGAAGCAGAACATCACAGGCGTCTGTCCTGGGACCTTTGTATCTTTGTCAGTCACCTGGAGGATGCAACATTGCACACTCATCAGATGAGCAGGTGACACCAAACTGAGAGGACCAGCCAGTATGCTCCAAGGCAGAGCTGTTCCTGGACAGGCTGGAGGAACAGGGAAATTGGAAACTTGTGAAATTCAGTGAGGTCAAATTACTGACTGTCAAAGTCCATCCCCTAGGAAGGAAGAGTGAGTGTCAGCAAGGCGTGATGGGGGTGGACTGGTTGGGCAGAAGCTCTGCTGAAGAGACTCTGGGGGCTGTGGCAGACAGGGAGTGGCACAGGAGCTCAGCATGCCCTGTTGGAAAGGAGGGTCATGGCATCCTGGCTGGTATCAACAGCAGCACACCCACGTAACCAGAGCCCCTTTCATTCAGCTGTCTTGAGGTCACATCAAAATTCTTCATTCAATTTCAGGTCAGTCAACCAAAAAAAAAGAAGAGAAAAAGATATCAGTCAACAGGAGCAAGCTCAACAAAAGGCTGTTGAGGTGGTCAGGGACTGGAGCACTCACCTCATGAGGACAGGCTGGGGGATGGGTTTTTTTTGCCTGGATTGGAGTCACCTTTGAGGGCAGACCCCAGATATCTGTGGAGCGATCACTGAGAAAGGGGAGCCAGGCTCTTCACAACAGTGTGTGGTGAGAGGACAAGATACACCAGGCACACACTGAAATAAGTAAGATTTAGACTGCATGGACATTTTCTCCAAGTGACAGTCAGGGTCACAAGCACAGCAGGGAAACACAAGAAGTGCCAAAAAACCTGTAAAACAGTCTTGACCAGCGATATCCAACAGCTTTGGCATCCAGTGGTTATACTGTTTTGGAAATTTAGACTAAATGCGGAGTGTGTCAAAAACGTGGTAACTGTGATTGTGGCCCATAAAGACTGCAAATGGCCTTTTCTTAATAAGACTCTCTCAAGCCAGTCCTGTCTGAAGGAGTGTTGACTATAAATACTGGTGCCTCCAATATATAGGGATGACTTCTCATTTGAAAGAGGTCAGTGAGAAAAATGAGTCACAACTACTTTCTTGGGAGCTTGCTGCTTTCAGAGACCAAAAGAAAAACCCGACACAGAATGTTTGTATATATTTCAGTTCATCTTTGCCTTGATTTATTTTATTTTTTAATGCAGATCGAACCAGATTCCTTAGCATAATGATTAGAAATTTGAATTACTCTCTGCTTCTGGATTTTTTTCTGTGTCTGGGTTTTCTAGTCTAATGGACTCTGATTTATGTGGTATGTTCAGAATTATGCTTCGTAGATTAGCAATGAATGCATACAGCCTACAATCTGACTTCTGTAAACTGTTTATAGGTTGCTTTAAAAATCACAGGTTATTTATTTGTATATATGGTATTCACATACTCAAAATTTTGACCATCTCTTTAGTTTTTTTTTTTTTTTTTTTTTTTTTTTTTTTTTTTTNTTTTTTTTTTTTTTTTATTTAGGAGGATTAACATTTATGCTTTGTCTTACAACTCTCAGTCAACATTTCCCTTTAAAATGATGGGAAAAATTTCGCATTCTCAGTATCTCATTGCTTGTCATCTGCCTCTATCCAAACATATTTTGCACTTCCTCAAGCAGCAAGTGCAAAATACGTGCCCAAATTTGTTAACAGGAAACGTACAAATCTCTTTTGCCCGTATGAAATGTATTTGATGTCATAAAGATCAACTGATATGTTTAATTCATACTGCAAGGTTTTAATCTGCTCATTTGACCTTTCTGATATACTGTCAGTAGCAGTGGTGCTTGAATAATGAATTTCATGTGTTCTAAGCTCTAAACTGATTTACAGACTTCACATGGGTTTTAAAAAGTGTCATGTCATTCGAGTGGTACTGAAAGAGAATAATGAAGTGTTATGGAGGAAAATGATAAATATTGCCTTTAGCAAATGTCAGATACTGAGGCAAATATTTCGCAAGAAGATTGATGAAATGTTTCTCTCTTTTCTATAAAGTGTAAAAAGAATTCTTAAGTACCTTTTTATGAATCTTCATCTTCTTTTCTCATGTATCTCATGTATGCACTGGAGTCTGATGTGTCCCAAAATTTGGACCTAACGTGAACTGATACTCAGATAGAGTGGGAAAGATGCAATAATATCTATGGGACTGTGTTTATGTGGCAGGATTTTGGTATGGGGGGAGGCAACTGGGATGGCCTCTCTGAGAAGTGCTTATTCACTGCTCCCATGTCAAAAAAAGTCAGTTCCAGTGAGATCCAGCATGGATCCATCACTGCCTAGAGCTGCACCTATCAGCTGCCGTTGCTTCTCAAAAAGATATTCAAGTAAGGGTAAAAAATACTGTGCAGCAGCTCTGAGAGAGAAGTGAGAATATGTGAGAGGTACAGCTCTGCAGACACCGAGGTCAGTGTAGAGGGGTACAGGAGGTGCTCCAGGTGCTGGAGCAGACATTTCCCTGCAGCCTGTGGTGAAGACCACGGTGAGGCAGGATGTCTCCCTGCAGCCCGTGGAGGAGCACAGCAAGGCAGATATCCTTACTGCAGCAGCTGGATGTGTCCCCTGCAGACCATGGAGAGTCCATGCAGGAGCAGGCTCCTTGTAGGAACTGCAGCCTGTGGAGAGGAGCCCACACAGGAGCAGGTTTTCTGGCAGAACTGCAGTCCTTCATAAGTGCTCTCCTAATTCTTACCTCAACCCACTAGCTTTTCCGTGTTATTTTTTCTCCCTGTGCTGCTGAGGATGGAGAGTGAGAAAGCAGCTGGATGAGCACCTGGCATTAGCAAAGATCAACCCACCACGAAGATACATGACATAAAGATGCTGTTTAAGAATCAGTTGGGGCAAAGAATAGACAAAAATTTAGAAAATAAACCTAATTTCAACAGGGTTCTGAAATGAGGAATTCCTGATCTGAGCAAGGTTAGAAGCGAGTGGATGTTGAATAGATGATGAACGTATATTTGATTTGTTCACCTTTCTTCCTAACCGTGGAGATAGGTAGCTGTAATAGTTGGTAAATTAAAGTCTGCATTGAGAGGCCACAGGCTTTGTAGATTTATAAGTATCCCAAGGTCAGAGTGAAGAGAGGTTTTGCCACATAGCCCATGCAACTCCTTTTCATCCAGCATTGAATTAAAACTTGAATTTATTTTACAATTGTCCAGTTGTGAGCAAATGCATGCTTGTATGCTATTTAATTGTATGTATTTAATCTGTATGCTAATAATTTAATGCTATTGAATTCAACCTTAACCTGTCATTGTGAGGTTGAGGAATATTGCTGCCTTTCCCTTAGTAAATGTAATGCCCAACAGGACTTGTTCAACGTTGCAAATAAATTTGTTCTGAGATTAAACCGGAACCTGAACTCCTGCAGGATCCCACAGCTATAATGATGGTGTTGGGCTGCCCTTGGCACCAGATCACATCAATCATAATGAATAAAGCTATACTGGTATTTTCACTACATCTCTCTCCTAAATGTGTTCCCTGCATGAAACAGAAATCCTGAAGGTAGTAACAAAACAGTTCATCTCCTTCAAAATCTCCATGGTAATGCATATGCACAGGAGGGAGAGTTGCACAGATAAAGCCAAGTCAAAACCAAACAATCTTCCCTCTGTCTTTTTTGGCTCTTCAGTTCCCAGCCTGGGGAGCTTCCCACATTGAAAATGTTGCATTTAAATAAGTAAATTTCAACCATGGTAGTTAAAGATAAATAATATTTCCTCAGTAGTCTGAAAAGTGCAGCTGGACTTAAACACATCATGAAATAGCTTTTAAAAATTGCTTTAAAAAATTTAAATCCATTGTTATAGTTTTGCATTTGTGTATTTCTCTTTATGTTTACATATACACACACACAGACAGGTACATGTATATACATGGACAATATGTGTTTTCAGAAGTTATGTGAGACTGTCTCAGATCAAAAATACTTTAACCAATGTTTGTCCTTCAATAAATGTGTTCTAAAAATAGTGCCTGTTTACCAATAATATTTAAAATAACATTTTGATACCAGAATCAAGTTTAAAAATGCTATCAAAAAAATTTCATAATACTTCGATGAAAATTAAGGATCTTTGAGATGAAAATTTTTTTTTTGGTGTTCATTACAAATATGGATGGACTTTACAAGATGTACGATGTCCTTCAGGCTCTATGATTTTTTTTTGTGCTGTTTGGATTGAATGAGTCCTGTGGTAACATTCTGTGACAAATGTTAAATCAGGGATTTCTTCAAACTGACATTGATTTGTGTAATATACAAATACTACACAAACTGGAAGTTTTTATACATTTTTAAGGACAAGTTAGTCTTCAATCTGAGCTTGATTTTTGAAATTTCAAGAACAAACAAAATGTCAGAAAACAGCTTGGCTAGCTTTGGAAACAGCTGTATAATGATAATAGCACTGACATAAATACATATTGTCCTGGACCAGTCCTGGACCAATGTCTTACCTGTTTTATGTGAAGAAGTTGTGTTTGATAGAGTTCTGGTTTTAAATTTAAACCGGAAGATCATAACTGGCATTGTTGGTGGTAAGGCGTAAAAGCACTGAAAAAAATATCCAAACCCTCTTAGAAGTCTTGTTCTCACTATATGGATTTTCTTTTTTTGATACCTGTCAAGCTCTGCAACATTGGTGGTTTCTGTGGCTTGGTCTTTTTGGCATATGGAAGTAAATGTCACCCTCGTGTTCCCAGAAGTAGCACGGGGCTGAGGCCGTGCATGTACCTGGGCTGTGCTGACAGGGGTCTTGCTGACCACAGGGAGGGAAAACAAGCTCCAGCACATGAAAGCTTCGACACACTAACAGGAGAATGAAAGCTCCTGCTGGAATTACACCATAAAGTGGTCACAATTTTACAGCCCTTGTGTGTCTGAATACATCTATCAAGTATTTTTTCAATGCAGATGCAAAACATTTTTAAGTCTGGGTGTATAACCACCTCAGTGCTGAAGAACAACATGACACTTGGTGCTGCAGACATGTTATTTACAAGGTTAAAAAGCATAGCTGGGAATATCAAAGGGACAACATTTATGCAGTCTCTCCAAGGAACACTTTACTGAAGCTCTTGTGGCTGCTGGAGAAACCACAGCCTGATTTCCTCACACCCTTTCATTTTTACTGGGCTGAGGGAGCTGCGGAAGTGATAGACTATGACTGACAATTTTGAGTAGAACCAGACTGGATTTAGTGAGGCCAGGATCTCAACCTGAGACCTTCTTACAAGGAAGAAAACATCAGTTAGATAAAATATTTTATTAAAGCCTATTAAAAAATGTCTTGCCTTTGCCCTAGATAATAGCAGTTGTTTGGAAATAAATTACCTGCTTGCAATTATCACTTTTATTTTCCTCAGAAATTCACTGTGCTAGAAAACCCAGGAGCTTGTAGGGGAAACCTTGATTGATGAAATAACGTTTTGATGATGTTTGAAAGCATGACCATTCTGATTCAACAAAGCCACAGTTAGTGTCACGTCAAAGAAATACTGGCCAAACTAAAGAAATTGTATGTACCCACTGTTGAAGGAGATCATGGACTGATGAATCTGACTGTACAAGGTAAGATACTGTTACAGCTGTCTCCAGAAGCAGGTGGTAAAGACTTTAGAATTACTGAAATATAAGCAGAGTGTTGGGGATTTAGGAGGTTTTCTTTTTGTGTGTGTGTGTGTTCTTCTCCTCTCAAAGGAATTTTTCCCCATGTTAAGACACGATTGCTGGGTACTTAAGAGAAACAAAGGACCTAGCCAGCCACAAGGGAGGGGCCCAATTGTCCCTTTTTGTCTTGGGGNGTTGTTTTTTTTGCTTTGCCTTGTACATATATATATATATATATAAGTAAAGACCTGTTATTCCTATTTCTCATATATTTGCCTGAAAGCCCCTCATTTTCAAAATTATAATAGTTCGGGAGGAAGGGGGTTACATTTTTCCATTCCGGGGTGGGAGGGGGGCTCCTGCCTTCCTTAATAGACACCTGTCCAAACCAGGACACAGGGCTAAGGTTTGGTCTAAAAAATATTTCTGATCAGAATGGAATAAAAAAAAAAAAAGAGCATAAAATCCTCCTATTCTTCTAGGTGGTGGTGTTGAGTCTCCAAGGTGCAGGTGATTAGAAAACTGCCTTTTTATTTCTAAATTGATATATACTGTATTAAGACACAGTAAACATGAAAATAAATTATGCCATTCTTGCAGTACCCTGTGAACTACAGGAGTATTCCAAATACAATGAGAGTAAACAACTGTGGAGATATTTTATATTTTTTATCTCCTAGGAACAAAAATAATTTTCATTAAAAATTTTTTTTTTACACTGAAGTGTAGCTGTGTACTGACACAATGGAAAAGTAAAATCTTACAATTTCAAAGTAAATTTTGGATATAAAGATGAATTTTTAGGAAAAATAAACAGGAACAAGAAAGAAAACCTTATGTTGTTGAGTAAGAATAAGAGTGGAGTGTAACCCAGTAATCCCAGTCATTTTTAGAAGGTCAGGAGACCTTTCTTCGTTCTCTCTGGACAGAATAGAATCCAACCAAACAGGATAAAAAATAGCTGTCTGTGAAACTCCAATAAATTTTTTATATCCCTGTAGGACATATAATCTCCTTAGAGCAGTGAAAATGTTCTGAGCCTTTTGTATATAATACTGGAGTCTAACATATACACAGTCAATGATGGATTTCTCAGGGGTGGAAGATTTCAGGTTTCAATAATTTTTCCCTTTGTATTTAAATTTAATATTCTAAAGAATGGCATTAGGAGAGTCTGCGGGCATGAAGTACTTGTCTAATTTAATGACACAAACAACTTGAACCATGTGGTTGTTAAAACTTACTATTAGCATTTTAAAGGAAGCAAAGAATAACGCCTGCTTACATGCCTATAGACTAATTTATTTATCAAGACCTAATAGCAGTCCCAAAAGTTATGAAGTGTTTTACTGACCTCCTAGCTACTGAACTGTGGTTAAGTCAAACATTCTTCAGAGAACACTTTACTGGACATTTGGGTTTAGCAACAATACATTCTTTTAGATGAATTAGTGCCACTTACTCTGCTTATAACCATGAGCGTGAATTGTGTATTTCTTCAAAGAGATTTGGAGCTTGGACTGAATTAATCTCTGAAGGGCATCCTCAAGGTGAACTGATAGGAGATACTCATAGTTTGCTGTTTCAGATTTAAGCAAAATAACCCCCTGATCTAGTGTCTATTCCCAGCATGAGGCCAGCCTAGCCTCGGTGGTGGCCATACCAGATGTGGTGAGTCTCTCTCACAGACTATAGGGGGAAGTTGGAGAACTAGCTTTGAGTAGACCGCAAGTGCCCAGTGACTGGAGGAGACCCAGCCCTGCAGATGAGCTGCCTGGTCTCTTTGGAGAATAAGAAATCTGCAGCAGACGTGGCCTATCACTGTGTGTAGGACGGTCGTTATAAAGGATCTACATTTTGAGTTGTGCTAAGCATGCTGCTAACAAGCACTGATGGATGCAATGGACATGGAATAGGAATCTGGCAATGTTCAAAATGCTCCCGTGAATGCAACTGGTCAAGCACCCAGTGCAGTGGCTGTCTTGGCTGTGGGTGCTGAAAGCGGGAATAACCATGAGTCACTACCTGCCCTGAGCTTCCTATGGCACTGATGCCTTTTAGGAGATGGGCATCAGCATTTATAACTCATTTGAAGCTAAAACTGAGGAATTATTTAATTCCCCTATGTCAGGGAAGCATTGTCTCAGTCACTTTGTGACTCCATGCTGTACAGAAATGGAGTATGGTAAGACAACATAATGAGTTTCTTTGCCGTTTGTGTAAGGACAGCAGTATGGACTGTTGTGAATATTAAATGCTTCTCATTGCATTTCTCTTTTAATTGAAAATTTACAATATGGAAGACAGGTTAACAGAAACTAATTTTGGATGTTCCTGTCACATAAATGTCAGCGAAAATATCTAAAATATCTGAGAGACCTTGATTAAAAAAATTTAACAAGCAGTAAAATGAATTCACACTAGCTGGAAATGATATAGTGGATAGGTAGGTTAGGCAGAAGGAACACTCCTATTATTTTTCTGGTTGGCTCTAATGTGTCCCTTACCACTAAGTGCAGCAAAAGGATTTTGTGGGTAGAGATGGATATTCTTCCTTTTCCTGTTTCCGATCCAGTAACTGGGGCCATGATGTATTGGTGCCAAAAGGTCACATCTGCACATCTCGCTATAAGGTTGGTTCTACCCACTTTAAGTCAGCATTATTGCCCACGCCAGAACTATGTTTAGGCTGCTGGACTGGACTGAACTTTCCTCCTGCCCTACTCATGAGCATCTCCTGGGAATCCCTGTTTTGAGTCTCCCAAGCTGTACTCCTGCCCCACATGTGGGCAAGTGGGCAGGACCCTGACCACAGCAAAGGGTTCTCTTTGGGGTCTCCAGTTTTCTGGGAGCCCCTGGTGACCACATCTAGTAGAGCTGTGAGAAGTTTCCAGGCTCTCCAATCCAGCTGCTTGGATACTTAAATACAACTGATTGAAAACAGACAAATTTGTTGCCTCAGGATTGAATATGTCTGATAATTTAATTTTCAGAATATTTTATATGTTTTATTTCCTTTGTTTTCTTTTGCATACATTACCCTTTACAACAGAATTTCAGTGCAAGTCAGTCATCATTCTTGAGGATTATTCCCTTTCCCCTGTGATTCAAGAACAACCCAAGATTTCTGCGTGCTTTTGAGATGAGTTTTTATAAAAAACCTCCAGTCTATACTCATTTCCATAACTAGGAGAATTCTCTAGCTAATCTATTATGTAACTAATTATGGTTTTATCAGTGCTGGACAAAGAAAAACCAGTAATCTATTTTGCCAAAATTATTTCTCTGTTTCAAATCCTCTCTTCCTGTCTCCTACTGATCTTGAAATTTAATTTTACAAACAACGTAAGTATTTATTATTTTTTATAAAGTGTCTTTTGCAAGCCTTTCAGAGGTTTAGTAAATATGAAGTATGATAAATGTACCTAAAGTAAAAGGTAGGGTGTAAGCTTAATCCAAATGCTGCCAATCCTATCAATTGTAGAAATACAAAGATTGGAAACGAATTTAGTAGGAAGGAAAAAATTTCAACTTATATTTTTGAAAACAAACCCATGATGTTAATTACTTAGTGTCGCGGTGATATTGGATGATAAAATGCCGCGACCTTCCCAAGGGCGCCTCCAAGGCAGCCTCTTGGTGCAGCCAGCACGTTTGCACACACACGTACACTCACACCCTGGATGAGTATGTGTGCAGAGAGCAAAACACTCTGATAATGAATGAGCAGGAAGGGTCTTCACATGAGGTTCCACAGGAGAGATTTTAATGCGTCTGCACTTGTGCAAGGTTCCAAAGAAGCCTTGAGAGAACAATGGGGGTCCAGGGTAAGGGAACCAATCAAGAAACTCTGAGGGCATATCAGGTAAGGGGTGTAGCTGTCAACGGAGCCAACCAGGGAAGCAGAACTGAGGTATATTAACAGAATAGAGCAGAGCATTCTGGGGGAAG
>VYZQ01056447.1:0-11533 GCA_013400655.1 Mystacornis crossleyi
GGAAGAAGAATTAGGAAATATTTGGAGGGATAAATGGCATATATTTTCAATTAAATTGTTAAGTAATTTTCTAAATGAAATGTTCTTGACTAGTGGCAGGCACAATTTTACTGGAATGATGGGGAGCTTTAGCCTTCCATTAGCACTTGCTAAAATGGCACAGGCTTGTGCTTCATGTGGCACAACTGCATGTCTCTGCAGCTTCTACACCGCTGTCATTAGATACTGATATCACTTCTTTGGACTAAAGAGGTTCATAATCTCAGTTTACTCAGCAAGGCAGCCTGTGCCCTATACTCATTGCCCCCATATTCATTGGCTCTGTAACGTAAAGATAATATCCCATGACAGAGAAGGGAAATGGCCCTCTTCTTGAACTAAGGGATTGTGTGCTACTCCCTAAATGGGAAATCCCTGTTTCCCACATACAGCATCTTGCAATATTTTCCAGAATTGAGTCATAAAAAAACCCCCATGGAAATCTTCCCATCTAGTCCTTTTCCACTGTCCAGACCCTGGCTTTGCCACGAGCCTGGGTTCTAGGATAATTTCTTAGAAAATTTAAAATTCTCCAATTTTAAAAGAATGGCAAACATTAATCCTTCCTTTCCAAAGGGATTACTCTAACCACTAGGTATTCACACTAAAATATTTTTTCCTTCTCTTTTCAAAAAAAATGACTGAATACTGTGCTTTGTGTTAATACAATCATGTCTGTGTTTTAGAGTGCCAGCTGGGTCTCACAAGGCTCTTAGGCTTAGACGTACCCAGCCGACAATTGCAGTTTAGTGGATGATGGCTCCTAAACTGAACTTCACTATTCACAGGGTGGGTTGAGCAGCAATAGGTTTTGTAGACACTCAGAGATTCTTATGCAGTTCTATGAGTTTTCACAGGTCACTGTGCTAGATTTAGGAATATAAAATGACACACAAGTGNCTGTTGTTTTGTTAAGTTTGCAGAAAACACATTAAAGAAGTTCACAGAGAGCTTGCTTCCGTGGGAAGAATCCTGTGGCACAGAAGAAGAAACTCTTTTCCTTGAGCATACTGAAGAAAGACTCTTAAGAAATGAAACACTGACCAAAACCCCATGCTTGTTTCCTTTGAGCGGTTTGGCGGAAAGACGGAGATACTGGAAGAGAGGGGTGTTCTGAAAGTTTGTTTTGGTTTCTCATTATTCTTTTTATTTTTAATTCTGTTAGTAATAAATTTTCTTTATTCTGTTTAAGTTTGAGCCTGTTTTGCCTTGAAGTTTTTCCATTTTCCTCAATAATCCTTATTTCACCTCATAAAAATGAAGTTTCAATTTCCCCTTCTCTGCTTAGCTATAGCAGAAGCAAGTAAGTGAAAAATTTTCATGGTGCCTGGTACCTAACCAGTGTTAAACTGGGACAAACTGGAAGAAGAATTAGGAAATATTTGGAGGGATAAATGGCATATATTTTCAATTAAATTGTTAAGTAATTTTCTAAATGAAATGTTCTTGACTAGTGGCAGGCACAATTTTACTGGAATGATGGGGAGCTTTAGCCTTCCATTAGCACTTGCTAAAATGGCACAGGCTTGTGCTTCATGTGGCACAACTGCATGTCTCTGCAGCTTCTACACCGCTGTCATTAGATACTGATATCACTTCTTTGGACTAAAGAGGTTCATAATCTCAGTTTACTCAGCAAGGCAGCCTGTGCCCTATACTCATTGCCCCCATATTCATTGGCTCTGTAACGTAAAGATAATATCCCATGACAGAGAAGGGAAATGGCCCTCTTCTTGAACTAAGGGATTGTGTGCTACTCCCTAAATGGGAAATCCCTGTTTCCCACATACAGCATCTTGCAATATTTTCCAGAATTGAGTCATAAAAAAACCCCCATGGAAATCTTCCCATCTAGTCCTTTTCCACTGTCCAGACCCTGGCTTTGCCACGAGCCTGGGTTCTAGGATAATTTCTTAGAAAATTTAAAATTCTCCAATTTTAAAAGAATGGCAAACATTAATCCTTCCTTTCCAAAGGGATTACTCTAACCACTAGGTATTCACACTAAAATATTTTTTCCTTCTCTTTTCAAAAAAAATGACTGAATACTGTGCTTTGTGTTAATACAATCATGTCTGTGTTTTAGAGTGCCAGCTGGGTCTCACAAGGCTCTTAGGCTTAGACGTACCCAGCCGACAATTGCAGTTTAGTGGATGATGGCTCCTAAACTGAACTTCACTATTCACAGGGTGGGTTGAGCAGCAATAGGTTTTGTAGACACTCAGAGATTCTTATGCAGTTCTATGAGTTTTCACAGGTCACTGTGCTAGATTTAGGAATATAAAATGACACACAAGTGTTGGGGGTTGAGAAAGTTTTCTTTCTGTGTGTGTATGTGCTCTTTTCTTCTCTCAAAGGAATTTTTTCCCCATGTTAAGGGGCGATTGCTGGGGTACTTAAGAAAAACAAAGGACCTAGCCAGCCACAAGGGAGGGGCCCAATTGTCCTTTTTTTTTTGGTCTTGGTGGCGTCTTCTCAGGTGGGGGAGCAAAGACATCTGGAGATTTAGAACTGGAAAAAAAGAGGTGGGGTAGAGTGCTTGAGATTCATTGCTCTCCTGGCGTTTGGAGGGAGTGAGACTGCAGCGGCCGCGGAGAGAGTTCATCTCACTGCGAGGCCGTGTTTTCTGCTGTCTTTGTCCTTCTGCCCTGCCCTACTTCTGCCATCTCTTCACCGCTGCTTTTGGAGCTTTCGCTGAGACACAGCACTGAGGGCACCACCCCTTGCCTGCCGAGGGGTCCCGGAGTCTCCGGCTGCGGCCTCGGAGTTCTGTGCATTTCGCCTGCCACCCGGGATACTTTTCTGCATCCATCCTTGCCGTCTCCAGCGCGCTGCTCCCAGGGAATCCTGCTAAAGCACCAGGACCGGCTGCCCAGGGGCTGCTGAAATTTCCTCCCATCCCTTCCCGGCTTGGGCAAGTTAAGTTTCCCCCGTGCTCCCCGACCTCGCTCCGGAGCGCCCTTGTCAACTCCGGCCGTCGCTGCAGCAAAAGGGAAAGTGCCCTTACAGCCCCAGCAGCCGTCACTGCGGTCTGATTCCTATTACTTGTTACTGCCTTAGTTATTGTTGTTTTTTTTTTTCTTTGCCTTGTTGTACATATATATATATATATAAGTAAAGACCTGTTATTCCTATTTCTTATATGTTTGCCTGAAAGCCCCTCATTTTCAAAACTATAATAGTTCAGGAGGAAGTGGGTTATATATTTTTTCCATTCCGGGGTGGGAGGGGGACTCCTGCCTTCCTTAGCAGACACCTGTCCAAACCAGGACAACAAGTTAGACTCACAGGTTTTTTTGTGGAATGAGATATTACTTATAGACTATGTTTTCCATAAACCACCCTAAGAAATGTTTCAATAGATGAAAAACTTACTGTGTGAAGGATAAGAGCTATGAATGAACATTTCACTGAAACAACGCATTCTTTTTTTCTTACTGTTATACAAAAATCTAAGATCTGTAATTTACTCTTCAAACTAAATACTTATCTCCTTCCCAAATTTTTTACCAGTCACAGTGCAGGCAGCACAATCCTATAAATAAACATGTTCCAGAGAAACCAAGCAGATACCAAGTTACCATCGTCAAACTAAAGATGAGTTCCTCTGGATCAGAGGAGTTTTTTCATCTTGATAAATTGCAATGCAATGCTGTACATAAATGAGCAATAATTACTTACATGATCAGGTTTTATTTCTATGGAGATGTTGCACATTGTTTGGCCTGCCACGCAGGTCGTGGCTCCCAGCACAGATACAAGTTCATTCTCCAAGTTCACGCCATCCTTCAGAAGGACAACAGCTGTTTTATTAAAGGTCACACGCCAGAAGACCTTCACATCTTCAAAAGCCCTATAAGCAAAACAGAAGAGTATACACGTACTGAAGGAGAGCACAACCGATTTAGGAAACATAAACCACAGATGTAACATATATTTTGTTATTATTCAAAACTTATAATTAGGGAATCAAGCACTTTACAACAAAAAAAAATAGCTCTTTTTATTTAAATTTTTTCCTCTAAAATCTATTTAGATTATAGAAAAGTAACAGAAGAAGAAAATAAAGCAATTATGGGAACCCAGATTCTTCTGAATTTTTGTTTCCGATAACATGCAATTATCTGAATAAGAGACATGGTGCTTGGAAGGCAGGGATGTGCCCAAGTACTTTCATTAATAGTATAGTAACCATTGGCCTGGAAAGCCAGGTAGAATTTGTCTTTCCTGTAAGTGTAAGGAACTTACCATACTTGAGCATTTTTGTTCAAAGTACACATAAATGTACAACATATATATTTACTAATTAGGAGAAAAGTGAAAACATAAGTGTACTGACACTTATATAACTTCTTAATAGCTCCTTGTAGTATTCATAGCTACTTACATTACACAGAGAGGTGAGAACTGGAGTTACACCTTTAGCAGGGCAAATAGTTTACCTTAAGCAAAATCTTCACACTGGCTGGCTTACTGGTGTAAAATGGTAAGCATTTGAGATTTTTCCTGTTTCTGCTTTATACCAACACAGTGACAGATGTAATTATATTCACAACTTAAATGCCCCTTTGCCAAAATCTGTGACACTATTAAGGGAGCTGAAAGGCAAACAGTTATAATAAAACTCTATGATGAAAACCTCTTCTACTAACAGTAGCTCCTGTGATTCAAGATAGCATATTACAGAGTATGAGAAGAGCACTGGAATCATCTGTTGCTGGCACCTGTTTGGTTGCCGTGTGACAGTCAGCAGCAACTCTCTGTTTTCTGAGTCTTCATCAAGTACCAGGCCACTTTGCACTTCTGGAATGAATCCCAAAATGCCATTCTGGAAATCACTTCCTGTGTAGGAAATAGTCCATGAAAGTAGTAACCAAGATAGTTAAGCTGAGAGTAAATTATAATTTTAATATGCACAACTGCTAAAAACCCAAACAGTCAGGTATCAGAAGCATGCTGCAAAGTACTATTTAGGGACATCTCAATTCTGTTAATATTTCTGTTCTTAGTTTACACTCTAGAATTTCAAATATTAGCATTTCTAAATTTTATTTTAATCTGTAGAATAATAACAACTATTTTTGAAAGTAAATTCCTTATGAGAGTTCTGGCACCATTTTTGCATGTAAGCTTGTATTTTCAGCAACATTCAACAAACTGACTGAATTCTGTGTCCCTTGACTTCAAGAGACAAGGTGCTACAGTAATCTCCAGAACAATGTCAAAAGCCTTGCTTATAATGCCCTTATGAGATAATCACTCATATTTATCACACTATGTTTATCATAAATCTTAAAACATTCTGTCTGAACAGGAATGGGCCTCAACATATGCCTAGGTGAACAGCATTGAAAAAGTAGGTAATGGGATAAAGATGGGCTTCCAGTGATGTAACTTAAGCTTTCTTATTCATCCTATTCATGATGTTGTTGAACCCATCCATTTTCACAGATTATTATATCAGTTTTTCTCTTGCATCTTTAATTCCATGTGTGGAACTAGTGAGCTGCAAAATCTGCATTTTTCTGAGGGGAATGTAAGTAACTTCAGAAAAATGTCAGTGGAAGATAAAAAAATCCCAGTGTTAATGAGGGGAAATTAATGCCTTTACAGAGCCCAATCAGATCTTGCTTCTGAAGGATTTCTTCTTGCAGGCAGTGATTGCAGGTATTTACTCTGCAATTGAAAAGGCAATCTATTTCCACCCCAGTGCTTACTAAATGTCAATATATGTAATAAGATGAACAGAAACTGTGTGTTTCTTATGTGCATGCACAAATATTTAACCCGTGGTATTTGTCTATACATTTAAATGAAGGTACATGCTTTGACCCTTCTCCTTAACGTGTTGTCTCATGTTCCAACTGTATGGACGCTTCGTACTGAGGGTATAACTCTAGAGCACATTAACACACTTCTGTGGGATTCGATACAAGCTCAAACTCCAACCTGTGCCTATATACATACTTCTGCAGTTAACCCAGGGAACTGGTTACTTCCATGGTAAATTCCAGAGACAATGCACATGAAGGGAACGTGTGTCATATGATGCGTTTTTGTATACAGTCTTGGTTGCTTCATACACTCATCCAGCAGCACAGTTTAATCCTAGTTCTCAATACCCACACTAAGTTCTTAAGAATATCTAAATACACAAAACTCCCAGTAGTGTTGGACCTTACTTTCTTGATTAGGCTAAAACTGAGTTAGCCTAAAATTGGTTCCAATTCCCAACTTCTTTCTTAAACTTAATCTATATTGCAGTTAAGCTGGTAAACCAGACAGATAACTAAAAGCTAGGGGAAATTGGAGCTCTGACATCACTTTCTCACAGTAGCACAATGACTGAAAGAAAAGTTCTTCCTTCGTGACTAAGTATGCCCATTCCTGTCCTCCATCCCCCTACACTGCAGGTATGAACTGCATAGCAGCAAAGAATGAAAACAGAAACTGTTTTTTATACTTTGTACAAACTCCATCCATTGTAAAAGTGAAAGACGTAAAAATACAAAGTGTGTGAAATACATGTGACTGAATGCCAATGTGATTCAGGTTAAAAGGGCCCTTTAAGTCTCTGGTCCAACAGACTTTTCAAAGCTGAATCAGCTCTGAAAACAGACCAGATGGCTGAGAGGTTTGTCTAGTTGGGGCTTTAAAAAATTCCAGGGATGGAGAGAGAACATGAAACTTCCCCAAGCAACCTGTGCCACTGCCTCTCTGTACTCAATAGAAAAAAATATGCAGGCTAAATTTCACTTCAACTTGTACCTACTGTCTCCCAGCAAGCACTGCTGCCATAAAGCATCATTTAAATAATGGATCAGTAAACTTTTATGTCTCTCCTCTTTTAGGTAATCTTACAGTCTCAGTAGGAACTAAGTCTTCCTGTACTCAAATGCCCCATGATGTTTTCTTTTACAAAATCATATTTCATAGACTAAGTTAGGAAAAGGGGAAACAAGGCAAAAGAAAAGGTAAAAAAAGCTTAAAACATTCTCTAACTTGAGAAAACAAAGTACCTTAAGTGGCAAAATACAAATCATCTTGTCTTTAGAAACAAACCAAGCAAAAAGGCAGTGATCTTTTTGTGCCATAAACTGCCAAGAAGTGGTCAGCATTTACAGTTATATTACAAAATATTTTGGTCTGAATGTAGCACTACAATACGCTGAGAAAGGATCATTTGTGCAATACTGAGATGGACAATGGAAAACAAATGTCCATCATTTGTTGGACAACAATGGAAGCCCAATGGAAAACAATGGAAGCCCAGCAGTTCTATAGCACTTGGACACTTTCATTTTCATACGATAGCCAATTGGTGACTCTTCTCATACAGGTCTGTATCATAAAGTATTATTCTTATTCGTTGAATTTGGAAGTCATGGATCTACTGAAATGGGAACCTCATGTCTCAAGAGGAAGGGTTGGAAAAAGGAAAATGGCAAAAAACCAAATGAGCCTGCAATGCTACTCTATCTCCAGCACAAACACTTATGCTCCCTTTCTCCCTTCATAAAGGACATAGCATAAAGAACATAGAAGATAAGTAAAAATACTTATCTCTGTTCATAAAGAACATAGATAAGTAGCACCTACAGATGTATTTTGAGTTACATTGCTAAGGGATGAGGAGTGGGCTTCATGCATTAGATGCTTCCTCTGGTCTGGAAAACGTTAGGTTGGGAATAGAATAACCTGCTTATTATCATATAGAATTCCAATTTTACATGAAAATTTCTAAAAGAACATATAGTTATTTACTGTTATTTAATATATTTACTAATTTCCATATGTCAAATATATTTACTCATTTCCTGGGGGAAATAATATTACCTTCAATAATTACTGTTGCAAAAGCAGCAAATCCATATTCATCCTTTCCTTCCACAATCTGAGCTCCGTATTCAGGATTTGAGAGGAAAACATAAAACAATTCCTGTCCTTCAGGCTCATCATCATCAAAAATTTTTATGGACACCTGGCTTTCACTTTCTCCATCCAGCAAAGTCAGAGAGACTGTCTGTTC
This sequence comes from Mystacornis crossleyi, assembly GCA_013400655.1. Classification (NCBI taxonomy): domain Eukaryota; kingdom Metazoa; phylum Chordata; class Aves; order Passeriformes; family Timaliidae; genus Mystacornis; species Mystacornis crossleyi. The sequence continues at coordinate 8,069 of VYZQ01056447.1, forward strand.
TTCAAAATCTTCTCCTTCCATTGCCCATGTGAAGTTTGATTTTCCATAAACATTTCCAAAAGGATACAAATCTACTCCACTCTGTGCACTCACTCCCCCAAAGGTTTTAACAGTTATTTTAATATCACCAGTAAATCCCTTGGTCCTTCTGATCTGAAGCACTGCTGTGTTGGAGGTATTGCTGTTTGTATCTTCTTCAACATAAATAAACTCTGGCCCCACACTTAGTATTCCATGAAGAATATCATTAGCCAGGATATTAACTGTTGCAACACTGAAAGCTGGATTCAAACGGGGACTCCAGTCAAGGTTCACAGGCTGAACATCCAGAGTTTCCACAGAAGTCAAATTTACAAAAAAAAATTCTTGTATTTCAGACACAGTGTCATCAATTATTGATATTTCTATCACCGCACTTGTCTGAAAATGTAAAAACATAAGCTCTCCATTGTAGATAGGTATAAAGTCTTCTAGTGGTTTGGCACTTCCTGGAATGGTCTGATATGTCAGTTTAGTGAGATTACTTTGAAAACCAAACAATCTTTGGACGTGTAGTCTGACTGCCTGGACATCTTCTTCAACTGAAACTGATCTTGAGTTAAGGTCAAACTGGAAGATCCCCACTGGCTCAATTTCAGCTATTGTAAATCCTGATCTGAAACAGAAATGATATCACATTGAGAGAGGAAATATGAATAATGAAAAATAGAAAAATCAAGTATAATAATTTTCAGTGAGCAATCGATGGCTGTAAGAAAGTGGATTGAAATGTGTAACTGTAGAGGGAAGAAATAGCAACCACACAAAGCAAGACATAAAGAGGTTCCCAAAAAAAAATGTTTTTGCAATGTTTGGATTGAACAGCCCTCCACAGACTTAATGCATCCTAAGTCAGCACAGGAGGCTGAATAGATTATAAATAAAATACGGTCTTCCTGAGAAAACGGAGAGGCAAAGGAAAGTAGGTCTTCCTACTGTGGACATAATGCAGGAATATAATACAGCCAGTACAAGTAGTACCAATTTTAAACACTGGACAAACCTCCTGTACCAAGGAAAGGCTTGGAAGTAGACAGATGCTAGCAGGTCTACAGTTCTAGCCAGGAAGCTAGAGAAGGACAAGAAGTTATTTTAAAATATACAGTAAGGCTTTGAAATACTGCCTCTTTACAATATTACTCAAAGTACTTTTTTCCTAGATCTCAGCCTTGTTATCAATATCAATTTCAGATTCACTTTGTTCATATTAAATATATCCCCTTCTTATTACAAAATATTAGACTGACTCTGCTAAATCTTGTGTTATCCCCTTCTCTCTAGAACTGACCTATTATTCAATGCCAGAGGCTATCAAATGGCACAATTACAGTGAGTGGATTTGGCTAACAGATGAGACCCTTCCACTATGAAGGAAGCCAAAAAACCTTCAAAGTGTGCTTTACTTCTTGTGGGATGCAGTTTAAAGTTTTCTAGGAAAGGTTAACCTAGTACACTCAAGGTATTTGACTCTCACAGTAAACATGTGCTTGAGGACTCGAGCCCATGTGATGGACAAGCCTAGGACAAAGGGTCAGTTTGAGGAATCACTTCTGACTTCCTTCAGATTTGCCAGTGCAGTTTTAACATGGTGAAGCCAATACCTGTCTCCTTACAGTGTCACTCTATGCCCATTTTTTAATTCACTTTCATCTTCAATAAGTAAGAGTGAAAATAGTTTGAAGAACAGATAACAACTTAAGGGAGATGAAAAACATAGAATGTAATGTTTTTCTTTGTAAGAATAAAAAGGGAGTTTAATATAAATTAGGCTTTTTTAGACCATTTCTTATTTAATTTAATTTATTTTAAATAATGTTTGCCATATAAGAGCTTCTAAATATGGATCTTTAGGGATACTGAAAATTGACAGTTTATTTCATTCTTTAGCTTTCTGGTTAAAACCGTTGATCTTGGTTCTTCAGTTTCCTAACTTTCTCCATCATTCTAGGCACATTCCAGGCACCCCAGATCCCAATGCCAGGAAACAGACTGAAATTGAAGAAAAGCCTTAGTTCTGGTCAGATCAGATCTGCAGTACTGACATTTGTTTCCATGAGACAAGACATACAAATTTATCAAAGAAGGAACTATCATTTGCTAGCAATCTATAATTTTAATAGGGATATGTATGAGGTATACACCTCTATACATGTCATAATTCTTACAGCATCAGTGCAACTGAACAGTGTAAGTAATATCCTTACCTCAACCGAGCCCCACCAGACACATTGCTGTGCACTGCTGTTAAAGTGATGGCAAATGTCTCAGGTTTATTTAGGCTTGGAGTAGCCTGAAATGAAACCACTTTACTTTTCTCCCCAGAGGAAAATACAACAGTACCTGAAAGGAGAATGATTGAGAAAGTCAAAATCACTTTAACAGCNCTTTTCTCCCCAGAGGAAAATACAACAGTACCTGAAAGGAGAATGATTGAGAAAGTCAAAATCACTAAATGGGAATTCTCTTTTCACCTGGGAATATACTGACATAGGGACTTTAGTCAAAATTCCATTCCATTGAGGGTGAAGAAATCTTCATGATAAGGGTCTTTCCTATATAAAGCTGTCCTTCGGGGGCATGGCATTGTGTCTATGAAGAGAAGTTGGGTTTTTTCTCATAAAGTAAATACATCCCTTACAGACAAAAACTGCATCACACAATTTCATACTAATGACTCTTCATTAATAAAGGAAACATGTAGAGGTACAAATAACTAAAAGGTGGTATCATCACTTATGCAACTATCATAGCTGTTGTCCTTGTAGCTGTACACAGCTTGTTGTGGCTACTACTCACCAAATGGAGGAGTAATATTGCCTAGTTTAACAGAGTCAGTGACTACATCTGGTGGGTATCCTGAAATCCAGCTAACAATTACAGAGCCATAAACTCCTCTTCTGGTTATGACAGCATGGCCTGTCCCTGCTACAATGTTTGTAAGTCGTAGTATCACAGATTCAAAGCCAACCTGTGGAAACATAGTAGATTTTATCAGAAAATGGAGTAAAAATGGACAGTAACATACGTGAAAACAAAGTACATTTTGTAAAATGGGCATCTTACAATAAGGATGCATGCATGTAATAAATGTATGTGTATGTACTATGCACATATGAATACATATATTTTCTTCACAGCTCTCTAATTATATTTGTAAATTTTAGATTTCTGACAATTAGATTGCGGGGAAAAGGAACAAGTATGAGTGACATTTCAGTACTGAAAACAGTGAATATAGCAGTCTGTGTCTTTTGTTTAGAAGAAAAATAAATCAAGCCTGCCCTCAATGCTCACAGATAATAACTGTACTACTCTCTCTCTCTCTATATATATACATACACATAGGTCTAAAATAACTTATTAATTGTATATCCAGTGAAAAGTGCGTTGTTGCTCCCTGACAGTGTTCACAACACTATGCTTGTT
>VYZQ01056451.1:5287-17210 GCA_013400655.1 Mystacornis crossleyi
CAGCTGACTGGAAGCTGGTGACCATTGTCCTGATTTTCAAGGGCAAGAAGGAGGACCCCAGAAACTACAGGCCTGTCAGTCTCACTCCAGTCCCAGTAAAATCATGGAAAAGATTATTTTGGGAGGTATTGAAAAGTACCTGGATGACACAGACATTGGTCACAGCCAGCACGGCTTCATGAGGGTGAAGTCCTGTTTATCAAACCTGACATCTTTCTAAAACAGAGTAACCCACCCAGCTGATCTCGGACAGCTAACGTCCAGTCTTCTTGGACTTCAGCAAGTCCAGTATCCTTTCTCACAGTATCCTTCTGGATAAAATGTCCAGCACACAGCTGGATAAACGCACCATGCAATGGATGAGCAGCTGGCTCATGGGTCAGGCACACGGGGTTATAGTGAGTGGGGTGACATCAGTGGTGACCTGTCACTAGTGGGGTTCCATAGGGCTCCATCCGCAGCCCTGTGCTTTTCAACATCTTCATTAATTACTCGGACGGAGGACTGGAAGAGATACTAAGCAAGTTTGCTGACAACACTAAACTGGGAGGAGCTGTTGACTCCCTTGAGGATAAAGGGGCCCTGCAGAGATACCTTGACAAATTAGAGGGTTGAGCAACTACCAACCATATGAAGTTCAACAAGGAACAGTGCCGGATTCTGCACCTGGGATGGAGCAGCCCTGGATGCATGGACAGATTGGGGAATGAGTGGCTGGAGAGCAGCACTGAGGAAAGTGACCTGGGGGTCCTGGTCAGTGACAAGTTGAATCTGAGTCAGCAGTGCCCTGGCAGCCAGGAGGGCCAACCCTGTCCTGGGGGCATCAGGCACAGCATCGCCAGCTGGGCAAGGGAGGGGATTGTCCTGCTCTGCTCTGCTCTGCTCTGCTCTGCTCTGCTCTGGGGCAGGCTCACCTCGAGTGCTGGGGGCAGTTTTGGGTGCCACAATATAAACAAGATATTAAGCTATTAGAGAGTGTCCAAAGGAGGGACAATGGTGAAGGGCCTTGAGGGGAAGCCGTATGAGGAGTGGCTGAGGTCACTTGGTCTATTCAGCCTGGAGAAGACTGAGGGGAGACCTCATTGCAGTCTGTGACTTCCTTGTGAGTGGAGGAGCAGATGCTGATCTCCTCACTTTCATGACCAGTGACAGGACCTGAGGAAATGGCCTGCAGTTGTGTTAGGGAAGGCTGGATATCAGGAAAAGGTTCTTCACCCAGAGGGTGGTTGGGCACTGGAACAGGGTCCCAGCACCAGCCTGACAGGTGGAAGTGTTCACAGCACCAGCCTGACAGAGTTCAAGAAGCATTTGGACAATGCTCTCAGGCACATGGTGTGACTCAGGGTGTCCTGTGCAGGGCTTGATGATCCTTGTGAGTCCCTTCCAACTCCATATTCTGTGATTCTGCGATCAGTAGTAGCCAAAAGCTTGTTAAAACTTGGAACCAAAACTGATTAAACATTTTTTCAGTACAGTCTGAACACTGGGGCTGTGCAGGATATGTGAAGATCCATCTCTGTGGACTACCTTTAGTCCTGTAGCTAGAAAGGAGCTGATCTTGCTAATGAGTTTCTGGACCCAACCCAGTCACCTGTACAATGACGCCAAGCCTTTTTCCTGCAGTGCAGGCAGAGGCCGGCCTGGGAGTTAGCTGGAAGTATGATTTTCATGCCAGCTTCACAAGGGGATAGAGAGTGACAGCAACGAGCAGGGACTTGCTTCTTCTCCAGCATTTTGCTACTACATGAGGCTGCAACAGCAAAATAGCATAAGACCCAAGGTTCATCTGTTCTCCAAGCAGTGCTCCTCCCAGGCACACCTTCCTCTGTGGCATCTCCTTGTGGGGCCACAGCAACATGCCCTACCCAGCATAAAGGCATTATTCTAAATAATATTTAATAGTCATAAATGTTATTGCATATGGGTACTTTGTGCCACTTAGATATGTCACTGTTGAAATAATTTCTAATGTCCTTAATGATGTTAATGAAGGAAAAAAACCTCCCTTTTTTTTTAATTGCAGGAAACAAATAGGTAGGTTGTAAGACCCACAAAATTAGCTACTAGCAACACTCTTTGCATTTGCAAAAGGCATTCCTGCTTTTTTTTCCAGTATATTCTAGTGAATTTTTCTAATAATCGTAACCCCTTCGTAAGTATCCCAAAGCGTGGTAGTGGCATTTTAGTCAGCAAGCTTTGGTGGGAGGTATTCTGGGGAATAGGCTGTTTTGGAACAGGGTGACCTTCACAACCACATTTTTAGATGACCCTTGTGAAAACCGTTTTTAAAACCTGTGTAAATTAAATGAGCTAATGTAGCAGTCTGCAGGAGACAATGGACTCACGGTCAGATGGGAACAAAGGCCACATGAAAGGAAATTCAACTTAGAGGATGCTAATTCACACCTATAAACTACTATGCTGCAAAAGCAGCTGGGATTGAATTCCCTGCTCCTCTTTGGACGTTAAAGATGCGACAAAAAATTTGTAGCAATAATGGTTTCTTCACCCTTCAAGAAAGGCTCTTGCTGGGAATGGAATGGGGGCAGGGAGAGAAGAGGAGAGTCAGCGTTTAAGTTCAGTAGCAGCACCAAGAAGTCTGGCTCTAGATGCCCAGAAAGGTGCTAGTGCCTCTGCTTCTGCTCCCACCGGTACTGTGGTAGGGCAGCTGCTGGTAGCGGCAGAGTCTGCTTCTGCTCTAGTGATGAAATGGAACATAATCAGTGAGGTGTCTTGACGATGATGATGATGATGATGATAATGATTATTGTAGTTGCTCTCTGATAAACCATAAGCATGCCAGGCTCTCTCTCTCTCTCATGCAGTGAACATGCCCAGTGAATGCAGTTGATGTTAATCTTAAGTGATTCCTGGGTGTGCTTCAGCCTTCATGCCAGCATTTTGCTTGGAAAGGAGCAGGCTGCACGAGAGAGGGTCAAGCTGCAGCCAGTCCCAACCCTTCACATGGCTCAGAGGACTTGTGGTGCAGGGGTTCTTACCAGTGGGTTGGCCCAACAACTCCTCATCCCTCCTGAAATCTCACTCATCCAATCAGTCTTTTCCATTTTTCCTTGAGAGATTCCCTGTAACTGCTTCAGAGCTTCGATGCAAACACCTTTGTTTGAAATACAAAATGACAGCAGCAGATGCCTTCATAGACAGCAAAAGGCTTGAAGAAGGGCAGAGTAAATAAACAGCAAAGATGAAATACATAATATTGCCACACAGAGAGGAGCTTTCTCTTCAAAATGAAGCAATTAACATGTACGGACTCATTCTGCCGGGCTGGGAGGAAGCAGGAGGCACGTTATTTAAACAAATTGCCATGTAGCCCGTGATTATCATTAGGATTCATTCAAACCCAGGCATTCAGTAAAGCTTCTGCTCTGCGGCTGGCTCTGTTCTGCCTCTCTATCAGTACCTATTGTTTCATAATCTCGCCATACTCGACGCTTTTTTTATCCCAACCAAGTCTGCCTTGTTTATTACCCTCCCCACTGACTAAGCCAGAGCACATTAACAATGCAGGGTTTCATTCGGCTCTTTTTCTCATGTTAGCTGAAAGAGGGATGTCTTCTCCCCTAATTGCAGAGGATCTCTTCAGCTTTGCAAATCCTGCATTGAAGCTTGTTTAGGGGAAGGCACAGGGCTATACATAAACCTGAGAACTCGCTGGCAGGGCAGATAATTGCTCTTTCCCTCCAAGCACGGCAGAGCCCTCCTAAACAGCTCTGCACAGCCAAGCTTCTGCATGGCAGATGGGAACCTCGCACGTGGCACAGCAGCCACAGGCTCTCTCCCTCCATCCCAGCCAGATGTCTTCCCTGTGCTCACAGCAGCACAGCTCAGGTGGGCTATCCGGGACCAGATCTGGCCCTTCCTGGCCACGTTCTGCCCAGGGGCAGACCCCATGTGCGGTCTGAAGCTGAGCAGGACAAGGATGTGCTACTGAGCGTGCCTCTTGCACAGGCACCACCACTGCATGCTTCCTGCTGGGAAGGGAATCACTTCCCTTGAAAGAACAGGAGGCTCGTCACAAATATTTCCATGTTTTAAATTTTTTCCTCTCCCTGTTCTGATCCAGAACAAAACCAACACCTTTTTGTTGCTTTAGGAGTATTTACCTGACGGAGGAGGAATCTTGCTTCCTAGATGCCAGGGGGAGCAGCCTGGAGTTCTCCAAGGAGTTCCAAACTTTGCATGGTCACTTTCCCCTTGGCACATCTGCAAAGTCCCCAGCGCCCACAGTGTCCTGTGGCAGATGAGTTGTAGCACCAGGAATCCTCTCAGCATAGGTCGAGCACATCCAGCACCCAGGACCTCACTGCATGGACAGGCAGACTCACCCTCGCTCACCTCTCTCCTTCTGCCAGGAACACACTGCAAAACCACCCATCCCTTCTGCAGGGAGCTGGCCCCCTCTTCCACAAACCTCTACCTCTCTCCTATCGACCTCAAAGAGACGTTTACAGGAGGAATTTGGAGCATCACTCAGGGTGGATTAACCCAACCAGAGCTGGGCTGTGTTTTCCCTTTCTGCATGCTGTGTTTCAAAGATGCGCCTGGCACAGCGTCAAAGCCTCTCCGAAGGGAAAGTGCAACACTAGGTACATAAAATGCAAAAGCTACAAGTACATATTTTGCATATATTGTGTCCATAAACAAAATGTATAAAGATTATATAAATCTATATATACACATGTAGAGCATTCATATATGACACAGATATTAATACTACATAATGAACACAAATCTATATGTCTATATTATATGCATTTATTTACATTTATAAAGATATATTGTGGCTATACAGTGTACTTGAGCAACTGGTTTTAGCTCAAATAAGACACTTTTCAGATTAATATTTTCACATATGTCCAAGAAGAAAAGCCTGTGCCCAGATGCAGGTGGCCTGTGGTCCAAGTACTGCAGATGGGAATGGAGAGGGGGTCTCGGAGAAGCTTCAGTGCAATGAGCCAGGAGACCTTTAGCAAAACACAGCTCAGGGCTTTGCTCTAAAATGCACCCCTTATGTGAGGAGAGAAGGTGTTTCCTCAGCTCCCCCTGCTTGCTGCTGTCTGAAGCTGTTCCTCTTCAGTTTAGGGTAACCTTCTGGTAGCCCAGGTGTGGCCATGACAGGAGGAGGACCGTGTCCAGTGAGACAAGAAGCTGTGCTCAGCACGATGAACCACCACCTAGAGCAGGTCTCCAGCAGCACCCCTCTGGGGTGGGCTTGGCTGGGCTGCAGTCGCTGGCTCCTGATACCTCTGCTTTCTAGGCGTGGCATGCATTGATGCCATGTCCCCAAGTCTGAGCCCTCTCCAAGCTTCAGCAGCAGCTTGCACAGAACTTTGAGGTTCACAGCTCTGGATTTAGGCTCAGGAACTGTGGGCTGAGCTAACCATAGCCATTAAATCCCCTTCTGGATCAGGATCTTTGTGTTGCGCAGCCTAAAAAGCACCTTTCCACTGCAGAACAACGACTGGCTGCTATAGGACCCTGAAGGGACCTGGGACTGTGCACAGCATGGCGCCTGGAGCCGAGGAGGCTGGGGAGGACCTCATCACTCTACAAGTGCCTGAAAGGAGGATGGGGCCAGGTGGGGGTTGGCCTCTTTTCCCACGCAACTAGTGAAGGCCAAGAGGAAATGGCCTTGGGTTGCACCAGGGGAGGTTTAGACTGTATATTAGGAAAAATTTCTTTCCCAAAAGGTTGTCAGGCGTTGGAACAGACTGTCTAGGGAAGTGGTGGAGTCACCATCCCTGGAGGTATTTAAAAGATGGGCAGATGTGGCAAGTGGGGACATGGTTTAGTGGTGTACTTGGCGGTACTGGAGTAACAGTTGGACTCAATGATCTTAGAGGCCTTTTCCAAGACAAACAGTTCTGTGATTCTATGTGCTCACCTCTGCTAAATCAGCAAAAATGCTGAGCTGTAAGAAGCAACAATGAATCCAGATATCTAAAAAGGGTTTTTACCTACAGTTTGAGCCTTGAGAGGGCAGCGAGCTGTGCCAACCACACCTTCCTGTCCTAAGGCTCAAGTTAGTACAGGCAGATGAAGCCCTCAATCAGAGTGAGAGAGGAAAATGTAAGAATCAAAACAGAAGTGTTTCGCAATTTCGGCTTTCTGAAGCATGCAGACATACTAACAAGGACATCTAAAATCTGTACTCCATCCAGAATGGAAAGTCACAGTAAAATACTAACAAAAGTGTCTTACCATCATCAAATGTTGATTTGCCCACTCCATATTTTCTTATCCTTATCCCTTGTGAATTTTGAAGTTAATTTCCGTATTTTCTGATATTTCTGTGCATCATCTATAACTGAATTTCATAGCAATTAACTCCTCAGGACATAATCAATTGTGTGAGGGAAGCCTGAGAAATAAGCTCAGGGCATTCCTGAAGATGAACATTGAACAGCTAATGATTAATCATAATATGCATAATAATGAGGATGGTGATGGCCATTTGAAGACTAACATATGGCAAATGATAGTGTAAATATTCTTCACTCAGCCTTTTTGCTTTTTGTCTTGATACTTGTTTTGCTTCTTGGAATATTAATATTGAGAAAGAATTAACTAACAGTTTAAATTACAACTCCATCAGTGCAAAACTATTGTGTTCCTGCAATTTGGATGTGAAAAAGATACAAATAACTTCCTAGCTAGTTATTTTAAAATATTTAAAGTAAGATAGTAAACAGGTACTAAATCAAACACGCCAGTACTCTTTGATATTAAGTTGTCCAGGCTGAAAGAGATTTTTCTTCCTCGGATGAAATGAGCACTGCAGTGTGGTGTTGATGAAATGAGGGCTGACTACAGTTCCTTTGGCACAACTGATTCCACCTGAGTTCAGCTTTCAGCTTCCCAAATAACTTGTGCAATCTCAGCCCCCACAAGGGATTAACCTGCCACTCTACAGCCCAACATCTTGCTTGGGGCTGGCTCTTGGCATGAAATCCACAGCCCTACACAAGCAGTGATGTTCCTCATACCTGCACAAACCTGTCAGAGCTCACCCAACCCGACGTCTTGGGACCTGGCATGACCCATCACATCATTTCAGGAATCCATATTTTCCCATAAGAGTCGAGCTCTGCCCATCATCTCCCTTTGCAGCAGGCCACAGCAGTGCCCCTTTGGGGACAGCTGTGTGACACCTTGCAGCCAACATGACACATCCCAGGCTACCATGTTGGCCCAAAACTGGCTGATACAGAGGGTTGGCCTTCTTCCCTGGCACACTGGAGAGGGCAAGACAGCTCTGTACATCCTTGAGGTGGAGGTTGCCAGCTCTGGGGCAATGCTCTATTGCATCCAAATAACTGTGATTGGGACAGGATGGGGGGACTGGCCATGGGAACAAGGAAGGCAGTGCAGGGCAGTAGATACCCCCCCAGGAAGCACTGGGTGTCCTCTGTAAGCATCAGTCAGGCAGGAGTTGCTCCATGCCCCCTGTGATGGCAGAGGCTTTGGAAACCCTCCTCCAGCTTAAACCAGATTCACCTTCTTCAGCACAAGCCTAATAGGATTGTAAGATATTAAATCCCTGTGACTTTCTCAGACAGTGTAATTTTACACTGTCTCTCGCCCTCTCCTCCTCCCTTCTACCCCACAACCTTAAGATCATACAGTTTTCTTTAATTTCAGCTTGAGTTTACTCAAAAGAAAAACAATTACTCTCTAGCCAGTTTAAACAATTGTCAAATAACCTGCTGTGACCAGGCAGAGAGAAGAAGTGTGAGGGAAAAATACCCTGCCTTCCCCTGCCAAGTCACCTTCCAAAGCAATATCTGCTCCTCCAGCCGATTACATGTGTCAGGCTGCCTCAGGATCTATCGGTGATGTTACAGAATGATCCATCAAGGAAACACCTTACACAACTCTGTGCTGTTAGGTTTATCCAGGCAGCTGAGAGATACATGCAGGCAGAGACACAGCCCAGGCCATGGCACCCCTTCTGACGGCAGGGTGACTTTGCTGGGGTCCTGGGATGGGCTCCATGGTCCATGTCCTGCCTGGTGACCTGGGCAGTTGGAGCCATTGCCTGGGCAGAGGCAGCAATGCTCACAGGGAGAAAACTTGAGAGGAGAAGGTAATGCTTTCTAGGGCAGCATCTGAAGAAGGATGTTAATCCACGTCAGTGTGGAAGCCTGGAGACGGTCCTCTTCTTTTGGGTAAACTGCAAGTTCTCATCTTACTGAAGATAAGAGATAGCATATAGTTACTAAATTAGGGGAAACTGATGTGATTTTTGTATAACTTCGTTTTTTGTCACCCAAAGAAGAGGCACGAACATTCGGTAGCTCTTCTCTGCTCTTTTTCCCAGACACACTGATGTTTGCTGTGCAGAAGCAAGTCCTGCTTTCCGATGTCTTCCCTGAGATTAACTCAGCTGGTTGAAGCATGGCACTAATAATGCCAAGGTTGTGGGTTTGACCCCCGTAGGGGTCACTCTCTTAAGAGCTGGACTCAATGATCCTTGCAGGCCTCTTCCAGCTTAGAATATTCTGTGATTCTGTAACTCTGAGGGCTCACCTAAAATCCATCATGGTCAGCAGTTGGCTGTGTCTGTCACCAGGAGACACTCGGGCACCGAGGCAGTCATGCTGTTGCGAAGCTGCTTTGGTGTATAATTCAGTGAGCGTCGCCGCTCGTTTCACCTTTTCATTCTGTGTTGCACCAAGAGCCACAGAGAGTTTTAAGAGGATAACTCGCATCCCTCAGCAATTTCCAAGGATACTTGTCTTGTCTTTAAAATAATGGATTTGTGATTCATGGTCAATAATTTCGTGGTTTATGTATGTTTTTCTGCTGGGTCAAGGATATTTAAGAAGTCTTTGACCCCAGAGCGTGTGCGTCTGTGTTAAGAGGCTGACGGTGATGGGTGCAGCCCATACCACCCACGCTCCTTGCTCAGGCAGGCTGGCAGCAGCTAAAAGAGACGATTTAATCTTTAATCTTCCTACTTTCTCCCCAGTTTAAATCAATACCAAAAGCAGAGGGGATACTCTTGTGATTTGGCTTAAATCTGCTTCTGATCTGGGTAAGCTGAGTTGAGATCAGGCATTTTTATGCCAGAGCATGTGATTTCTTACATATAGCCCCCATCATTTCAAGGAGAAGTTGGACAAAGGAAAGGTAGGCAAGGAAAAAGCAACAGTCCAGTGGTGACAAAACCATTCCCATACTTCCTGGGGAAAATTGCTGTGGGCACCCATCAGCGTGGTCCATAAAAAACCCCACACCCGCTAAACTCACCACGAAGAGACCCAAGTGCAACTAAACTGGTTGCCCATGCCCTTTACAAGGCCTGCCAAATCTAAAGATAAAAAAAGATATTTGGAATATTAATTACTTGCTCCCTAATTGGGTTCTTTGCACTTCCCTGTGTTGGCTCCCTGCTCCTTGAGAAGCAGTTTGTAGGACCAGGGCATGAGTTTGCTGAGTCCTCCAAAAAATCCACAGTAGATGAGAACGGTGAGTGTGTGGGGTCTGCCAAGGTGACAAAGAAGGGTCCCTGGTGTCACCAAGTTCACGGCAGATCAAGGAGCAGAGCAGACACTGTGCCTTCAGAGACAAACTGTAATTAAAGCCCATGGGGCAGCATTCAGAAAGGGACTGACATGGCATTACCCATTATTTTGAAGGGTGTGTAATAAAGGAAAGGCGGCAGCCAATTTAGGTCTGAAGCAGTCCAACTTGTGGCCCCTGCTGCATTAGCAGCAGGCATCTGCTGTGTTTCTCCTCCCCGTTTTTTTAGCTTCTCACAGGTGAGTTAAAAAGCTGTTTCTTGAGCCATGGGCAGGGCTGACACTTTGAAAAATCACTGCTGCAATAGACTGGTTTGGACCTGTGCTTGTGACAGTTGTACAAGTTGCTGCTGGTGTTTCACATGCCCATCACTGTGGCATTTTTCATCACTGTGACTGTCCTTTGCAGAGGTCTCCTGCCAGAAATGCAACCTGGGTAGCAATTAAGGAGACTTGATGAAAGGCATCTGCCCTCTAATTCATTGTTTCATTTCTTGGCATCCTTTTGGGGAGTGAACTGAAAGGTACATGCTAAATAACACTCATTATGAGAGATTTATTACTTTTCCAAAAGTAATTAATATCCAAAAACTATAGCTCCAAATTACGTGTGTATCAGTCAAATATGTCTAAGAGGTGAAGTTTTAATAGCTGCATTTTTTGTTCTGCATTGCACTTCTACTAGATTTTAAAAATGTAATCGTTTTACTTTAGTCCCTACCAATACAGGTTTCTAATGATCTGTACAGAAATCTTATAATTTCTTCCTTCACTGTTAAATGTAAAAGTTAAATGTAAAAGGAAGGTGAAGAGTGAACGTACTTCTTTCCTCCTCATAATCTGCAAGGACTTCCCCTCCAACTTTAGGACCCAAATGTATCTCCCACTGTTTGATGCCACTCAAAAATGTAACTGTAATTATTAGCAAACCACCACCAGCACCTAGTGAGAGTCTGAACAGAACCCCAAATGTACTATCTACCAAACCAGGTATTTACATCTGACTGCATCTCAGTCTTCTGAGATTCTGTAGTAAGCAAAAGATGCTTATTCTGGCACTTTCCCCAAAGCAACCTACCAGGTTTCAGATATTACAGACATCAGTCAATGAAGGTTGAGCATATTTGCAGCAGGGACCCCCTGCACTGCTGTCATGGCTGTAAGATTAAATTAAAAAGCACAGTTATCTTTTGTAGCCTGCAGCACTGTTATCTCTTCAAACCAAAGAAGCCCTATTCCTTTTACACTGACAGAGCAATGCCAGGGACTCACTAAGAATGCTCTATGCAACACTGTTTAAAAAAATTAAAATCTGTGGCACTAAGATAATTATCTGAACTCTCATTTATTATCTGGAAGAAGAGAAATCTGGCAGGAATTTTGGTCGATCTGGTGCTGAATTTCTGGCAGGGAAGGAATTCCCCATAGCCAGCACGAAGGCTTTCAGTTTCTCATCCACTTGGCCCCCCTCTTGTTTTAATATGAGTGCTGACAAGGGACGTGGTGATGTGCAGCTCAGCATTTCATAAAGCGAGCAGCACTCCCGCTGAGCGGCAGGAGGGAGCACGTGGGTCTGTCGAGGGAGTCCCCGAGGGGACCCACCCAGAATTCCCCCTAAACAGAGGCCCCTGTCACTACCATTTTTCAAAGTGGATGAAGGAGGCTTGCAGGGTTTGGGGGTTTACCGCTGTTGCTTTCCCTCACTCCTTGTATTTACCCTGGCAGCTGGGGAAATACTGAACCGCATTGCTGCAGGTTTGCTGGAGGGTTTCTGGGAAGCCCTGGTGGTTTCTCACTTAGTAGCTAGCTGAGGGCAGGAAAAACAGCCTGGGAAAAGAAAAAAGACCACCACAAACACCTCTGTCCCTTTTTCTCTTTTTCCCGTGGATCAGTTCTCTGACGTGGTTCATGACAAGCCTGGCAACCACCCATACTGGCTCACGGCAGGGGCCTCGGGGAGCAGAACCAGCCCTTGTGCCTGGGGCTAGCAGGAGGGATGCCAGCCCAAAAGGCAGCACCCCTCTCCTCACCTAAAACAATTGGTGTAAAATACCAATTTCAGCTAAATTTTAGTAGCCACACCAGGCTGGCTGAAACACAGTTCAACTGAGCCAGATTTTACATCAACTGGGTTGAATCATCATAAAACTATCTGCAAACAATTGCTTACAAAAGGCTCCCTCCCCTCTCAATTACTCCACGCTCACATTTTTTGTCCCTGCTATGTTATCATCATGCTTTAGCTTAAATAGAGCATTGCCAACACTCATTCTGCTTGAGGTTGCACTTTAAATCCACTGTTTGAGACAAGCAATGAAGTAGGAACTACAGCACTCCTTGTTAGTTTTCTTTTGCCCTTTCTCCTCTCCTCTCCTCTC
>VYZQ01056466.1:16822-35016 GCA_013400655.1 Mystacornis crossleyi
AAAAAAAGCCAGTGGTGTGACAGCAAAACAGCTAAAATAAATTTAATTTAAAAACATACCTCTCTCTTGTTTTGAACTCAGGATACAAATATATCTATAGACACCTGTGAACCCAGTAAATACAAGTAACAGAGCTGAAAATGTGAAGAGACTGATAAGGGAAAAAAATGTGGTATCTTCAAGAAACAGATTCTTTGCCTATTCCTCTTGTCTGCTTTCAGGCAGGAAAAATCTTCCTTTTGAAGTGGGCCTTCTTGTTCTGTATAGTGTATCAGTCTGCAGTCATCAGGAAAGTTGACACTTTTCATCCAGAGGTATTAATTTTTTGAAGATGTTGACTGTGGGCAAAATAATTTTTCTTAAAGGAAAGACATTGCTGCTCCAAATCACAGTGACATGTATGTCAGTGCCTAAAAGTTTTGCAGATTTTACATCACCAAATTCACCAGATCAAAGTACGTGGCTGTGACTATTCAGGACACTATGATGCTGTATTCCAGTCTGAGTGATGAACTGCTAAATGTGTCCCACTTATGCATACACCTACGAAATAAGACTCAGTGAAAATTGTATTATATATGGAATGGAAAAAAACCCCAAGAACAGGACTAGGGAGCTTTGCCTTTTTGTCTTGCAAAAAAAGCTATAATTTTCCTAGATATTACCACAGCTCTTTCAGTACATTTCAAAAGTTTGAACTATTCATCATGAAGGTAAATCTGCTAAAAGTATCAGCTGCTTAAAAATGTTAAGCTATAAAGCGGGCAGGCAGAGAGCTTACAACGAGTCCATTGTTCTGGACTGAGCACGGTCACTGAGCTGGGAACAAAACTGAGAGCTGGACAAAAAGGAGGTCCAGCCATCTAGTGGTAAACTACCCCGCTGTGCAGCCTGCTGGTGTCTGCCTTCCAGAGGGATGCCCTCAGGGCCTCGCCGTGCTCTGCAGAGGGAGAAAGGGACATTGCCCAGATTTTGATAGGTTCAGGACTCGGCAGCTGTGAGACCTTTAGGGAGCAAGCCAAGGTGCATAGGACCCTGCAGCCAAACTGGGAGAAAGGGTGGCAGGAGGAGTGACCATATCAAACACAAGGGCAGCTTTGGCTTGGTGGACAAGGAAGAGCCTGCACTCAGTCAGTTGTGCGCTATAAAGAACACCTGTGTCAGGTGCCTGCTTACAGGGCTTGTCCTTTTTCAGAATACAAGTTTGTCCTAACAAGCTACGCTTGCTGCCCTGCCTGCATCTGTACAGCAGCAGTCAGAGAAAACTTTGGGCAGTTTTCCATAAACCTATAGCACAGAACAGCACGTCCAGTGGCTATGCACAACCGAATGGTGCAATGCACTCACATCCCGCTTCACACAAGGAAAAGAAAGGTTTAAGCCAAACTATCACATCTGAAACAAGGATGATGCAATCAAACAGCTACACAAAGAAAGCCATATGCTGAGTCCAAGCTGGAATGAAACTTCTTGAGAGTGAACTGTTTTATATCTTCTGTGTGGTTACAAAGTAATAGAAAAAGCTCAACCTTGGCAAAGCCAGAAGAGACATCAAAACAGTAAACCATTAAATACTTCAAGGAAATTTTAAAACCCAAACAATTTGTATGCGTGAATACCTCTCAGAATTCAGCCCAGTATGCCAAAGCTCCCATTCCAAAAGTGATCTCGATGCTTAGAAGACCAAGTCTCCTTGAAAGCAGTCAGACCCAAGTCCTACAGGGCCTAGTTTGCAACTTGCTTGGGCACTGGAAAGAGGTATCCAGTGGGATGGTATAAGCAGTCTGGGCACTAAATGACTATTGGTGAACTCATTTGACTAGCTAATTTGACTGCTACTCAACACCTTTGAAATACCAAATTTTGTCCAAAGCACAACCCTTTCTTGGTTTACAGCCACATGAAGCTGCATTGCAGGCTGTAGTCAGCTTCCAAACACCGGCCAAAGTGCAGTCCTGGTTATACCAGGCATAGCCAGGTGAATGTGGAATAATTCTGTGCAACTCCAAATAGTTAACTTTCTGCTGTGAGAACTTTTATAACCAAAAGCAAAACTTTGTTCCAAGTAGTTACTGCAGCATGAACTGATTTCAGCAGAAACATTTGTTCTTTATCAGAAAACACAGTACTGGAGGGAGCTCCGAGGATAATGCTTCCCTTGAGGTAGGGAATAGCCAAAGTCAGCTCAGTGTTACTTGCTGACAGCCACTAGTGTAGAAAAGAAATACAGCTGTGTCCTCCTAGAGTGGTATCAGCTACTATATCTCAAACCCTCACTTCCCTTTGTGAAATGTTTCTGTTACCCACAGTGGATAGCTAAAAAAAGCAGGGGGGAAACATCTGGTTGCTACTTTGGAGCAGTGTCTGCCATTGATTTTCCAATGTAACACGAGAAAATAGAGATGCAAATTCATCCTGCATGTTTTGTCAAAGTTCTGTTCTAAGGAGTATTTGGCCATGCAAAGGGTGAATTTCCCAATGAGCAATTATGCTCAGTTTTCATTTGGTCTTTACCAAATGTGCTCTCTTACCTGGCTAACAGGAGAAATTAACTGCCTGCTGCCTGAAACATTGTTAAAACCAGTGGGATGCCTCATGCCATCTGGTTTTACCCCTGTCATTTCACTAATGGATCACACCTGATATTTGCATTGAATCCTCCACCACAACACTTTCAGAGCTGTCTGAAACCACAGACTTTAGAAAGAAAACATGGATAAAAGTTGTGCTTCTCACGTCTCTGTTTTACCCACTGGGAAGCTGAAGCAACAGGTAAGGTGTAATGGACTTTTTTAAAGCATCTCGGTAAATCAGTGGCCAAGTTTGCTGCCTGTTCCTGTACTGAGCAGTAAATAGGCTAGGGCAGAACGATGGATATGAGCATCTTGCTCCAAAATCTGTCAGTCTTCTTTTCCTTCCTTTTCCTGGTGAACAAGACCTCATGTCAGGGATGGAGCAGTACCCAAATTTGCATTCCTTCGCCATATGTTTTGGAGATTCATTGAAAGAGGGTTACTTTTTAAAGACTTGAAAATGGAATTTAAAAACTGCTGACTTAAGAAAAAGGGGTCAAGAAAGAGAGCAACAGAAAAGGGATCAATGTTTTGGGGCAGAAAACATGGAAACAGCACCTCCTTCAATTTGTAAAACACCCACTGGGGTCAGGGCGGGGTGGTTTGGCGATGAGTACAAATGTACACAATCCTGTAGACATTCGAGGCTGTCTGCACTCAGGGCACCACTGCAGCCTCGCTTTCCACTACTCTGCAGGTCGCCTGCTGCGCTCTGCAAACACGCTCCTCTCCTGTGGTTATTTTTGAAGCAGCTCCCTAAAACAGATGTCCTCATATGCGTCTCTTCCCTGCTACACAAATAACACTTTGCCTCATGCTCCTGCCATCCTTTTGAACTAAATGAAAAAAAAAAAATTAAATGTTAGAAAGAAGAATATCCGCCCCCACTGGCGATTTCTGTTGTAGCTTTCATGGCACTGTCACTCTGGGGCAGATGAGTTGCCTTTGTGCCCTTCATAGAGCAACCTATATAGGTTTTTCCTTTCTGACTTCCTTCCTTGCTCTTCCAAGGATTCTTCCCTCCTTAGGCCCTTTCCAACTCTCTCCCTCTTCTCCTTCTCTGACTTCCGGCTGCACTGCAAACACCACAGGTCTCATAAAAACTTCCTCTTGAGTAATGCTACCAAGGAAGGATCCACGTATAGCAGTTACACTTTGTACTCCTTGCATAGTCTTCCTGCAGCCACCAGTACCATTGTTTGGCAACCAGGCACACCTGCTTTGGGCATCCCAAAGCTTTCCCTTGAAAGGAATCACGCTTCTTAAATACTTTGTCCTTGATTCTCTCGGTGATACTAACATTGGTACTGTTCCTAAAGAAGCAAACAGAATGTGTGCAGAATGGACTAGCTTGAGATGCAGTGATTAAAGGAGGTGCTAAGTTGTGGAAAAGCATATGAAGTAAAATACCCTTGACAGAATATTTGGCCTAAATGTCATTATCTGATACCTTTTGTGCACACGGGCAGCCTTGCTCACTGAGTAGCAGGAAGTATCCTTAGGGGTTTAAAGGGAGCCGATCAATAAGGTGCTTTGCATGGGTGGAGGAAGCAAGCACAAGCCAGTAGAAGTAGCAGCAGAGGCATTACGTAAGTCTATGAACTTTGAGCCCACATGTGAAATCCCAGCTCTGAGAAAATCAGGAAGAGTTCGGGGATTTTGGCCGGGGTGGAGAGGTTTGCCACACAGCTCACTGGGCAATGTTTCTATCAAAGTGTAAAACTAAACTAATTTGCAGAGCCAAGGGCTTAGAACAAGAGAAGAATATCTCCCCCTGTATCCAAGGTCCTATGTACAATTAGCAATGACACCCCTGGAAGCTAAACCAAGACGTTATAGTTTAGAAAATGCAACTTCTCAGACACAGCCCTGTTGGTATAATAGCATTCCTGAATAGCTGTTTTAACCCTGTTCTTACAACAAGGCCTCCGGAATGCCAAACAAGGTTTCAGCAATTGTTAATCCCTCTCAGTTTAAGTTGCTTTTTCCTAGGGGACTGCAAAATTATCAGGCTGTCCATTTCTACTCCTCCTCTTTGCCTGATGTCTGAGAGCAAGGTCCTACAATCTTCAGTGCCTGCAGAAGCTTTGTTACTGGTGGCACAGAGATTATAAACAGGCCATGTGTAGGGACAGGGTTTAAACTGGACTCATAAGGTTCAGAACTTGTTTTTTCAGTTTGTGAGGTTTTTGTTTATTTTCTTTTCCCAATCATGTAGTCTCTCTCTTAACAGCTATGCTCCCCCTAATGCTGGAAAAGGAAAACAACCTTCTCCAATTCAGTGCTGTCTGAGAGAGGTAAAGATGCTTGACACACAGACGGGCCTTGCACACCCTGTGGAGGTTTTTTTAGCCTTAAGTTACATCTCCCAGCATGACTTGGCCAACAGAAGAAACCAAAAATGGGAAGTGTTGCCTGCTAGGCACAGCTCTGTGCTATGCTGGGAACAATTACACCTTTGCTGCTTTAGCACAGAAAATGGATCACAGTTGTGGTTTCAGGAGGAGGTCATTGGCCCAATTGCTCAACAGTGAGAAAGCGAAAACTTTAGCTGCTGTTCAGCCAAAAAAAAGTAATCAAAACCCGGCATGATTTGAGTCTGAAGATACACACTGAAGTTACACAGGCTATGCAGTTCCAGATGAGTGGGCGTGTTAAAAAACCACACCCAAACACAAATTCAAAATGAAACAACTTACTTAGAGGAGGTAAACTAAAAATCAAACATCCTCAGCCCCACAAAGAGGCTTTGCTGGGGAACACAGAGGCTCCAGCCTCCTTATGCCGGCACATGGAGCCCATTGGCAGGGGTACAAACGGGGCTACACAGAGCTAGAAGGACACACCGACAAAGGGTCAGGTCATGTAACAAGAACGTGGGCAGACAATGATAGGAGATGGGGAGCAGTTTTAAACTAAATGAAGAGAGATTAAAATTAGATATTAAGAAGAAGTTCTTTACTGAGAGGGTGCTGAGGCATTGGAACAGGGTGCTATGGATGCTCCATTCCTGGGAGGCCCTGTTCAAGGCCAGGCTGGATGGGGCCCTGGACACCCTGACGTGGTGGGTGACATCCCTGCCCGCAGACCAGGGAACACTGAGTCTAGCTGCAGCACAGCATCCTCCATCACAAGCACTGCAGATCTCAGCACAATAGCGAGAAAGCAAAGAAAGAGAAGGCAGCAAAGGCCTCTTGATGTCCTTACCCAGTGCAGGGGGCAGGGGCTTGAAATCCCCCCACACCTGTTTCAGGTACAACTCAAAGTAAACATTTCACTGTCAGCACGAAACAGGAGAGGGGAGGACATTCTCTTTAGGGGAACAGGTTGAGGCTGGTGGACAGTAGGATAGGACACCTGCTGTTGCTGGCTCTCCAGCAGCCCGAGGATATGCATTCCCATCACCACCAGGATAACACCCATCCCTCCCCACACGGTGCAGACTTCACCTCTCTCATACAGCCATCCTGGCAGGTGGGAAGATAAGCCAGGAAAACTCATCCAGGGCGGACACGGCACCATGCCTCTGGCAACAGAAAGCGCTTGCTGCAGGTTACACCTCTCTTCACGGTGCCACAAAAGCCTGAGCCACCTCCTCCAGACACCTTCTGTCCCTTACTGTCACCAGCTGAGAGAAAAAAGGACTAGTTCCGTTTTAGTTAATTTTAAACCAGTGAAAGCTGATTATTGCTTAGTAAGCCTAATCCATGCCTGCTCTCTAAATAAAAAGGGAAAAATATATACGATTTCCTTTATACAACAAAGAAGAGTAAACTAAGACAAGAATCTCTTCAGAAACTACGAATCAGAGGACTTGATGAGAGCTGTCCAATTTGATCCTCTTTCTTTCTAGCTACCATTGCAACCAGGAGTTGAAATTCTGCTGGACTAAAGCTTTCAGCAGAGTGTGGTCAGCTCTGTGCTATCAACACCCTCATCCTGAAGGCTCACTCACACTTTGAAAAAAATATTCCTGCATGTCAGAAGCAGTAAATTTCAAAAGCAGCAAATTTCACAAGCAGCAGCCAATGAGAAATCATGGAAACCTAGGTTTCTATGACAGCTGGAACAAAGGTTTAGCAATACATGTCACACTGCATCAAACCACGGGCAACAGATGTACTTTGACATCAAATCCTCTTTCTTCACATTTAGGTGTATTAACTGTTTGAGTAAGGGCTTCCTCCCACATACCTATTTTCCGTGGCCCTTAATGTATGGCATTCTGCCACCCAGAGAGTAAAATGCAGTCACCTTCTTCTTCAGGTCACAGAGCAACTCCAGCCATGCTTGAAGCTAAGCAGTGTCCCAGCTGCCACCACTTGAGTCTCATAGCAGTTGAAGCTGATTTAAAGGCAGCAGACAGCCACGTCACATCAAGCAAAACTGATCCATTTCTCCTGAAAAATTTACGCATGGAAAAGCAAGGGCAGGCACTAAGAGTCTACAGATCTTCTAGAAGAATTTGGTGCAAGGTGCAGAGCTGCACCAAAATGAAAGCAATGCAAGAAGGCTGCTAGGTTGCCCACATGCCTTGGAGACAGGGGAAGGTAGCAGCTTTATCTGCAACCATTACCTGTCTTGGCCCTCTGGCAACAGAGTCAGAGAAAAAAGAGCAAGATCTGCACTCTCATCCCCCTTCTCTCTTTCTGCAGATGCAAATACTCAAAATTTTCAGACTGCTTTTATGCCTTTCCATGCTTTATCAGAGCAAATATTTGCAGGAGACGCAGTGCTTCTTTTTGAGCCATCTCCTTAGACCTAGATTCGCCCTTCACCTCTTCTGCTTTGTAGTCTTTGCTTTTCTATTTGTATGGTTTGCAGGAAGGATGAAGATGTCTCTCTCCTTACCCTCCCTGCAGGGGTGAAACCTGACAGGTTTAACCTAAAGCCATCACTTCTCTACAGCTGTCATTGTAACAAACCCGCTCTTCTTCCTCAGAGTTCTCATCACAAATGCTTACCAGATAAATTTGGCCTACCTTTGCAGGGATGAATGAAATTCTTAAAATACCTGAATTCCTTAGAATTTAATCTAAAATACAAAATTTAACTAGAAAAATGGCACCTGCACGTGCTCATAGGTCTATAATCCCTAACTGAAAAATCTTACATTAATCCTGCAAGGCTTAAAGTCAGTTTCAGATGCAGACTGAACTGAGTTAACCAGCAGTTCCATAGATCCAGCTGTCTCACTCCAGGGACAGACACCTTTTCTAAGACAGGCAAGATCTGTATCAGTAACACTTTGATACGCATCACTCAAGTCTGGTCTGGAAGGGGTTTGTAATTGTTTGGTTTGTTGCAAAGAGCCTCAGAGAGTTTCTTGTGGGCCTGTGAACCAAAGCAGGGAGTTTGATGAGAACAAAACAATGAGCATCTGGGGCTTGATGACATACACTGACAGCAGGAAAACTGCAGATGGGTGCCATCACCAGTAACAAGAGGTTATAAACGTTTGTAAGTTTGAAAGTGCTTTTCTTCACGAGGAGTCTATATGCTGGAGCACTACTAGTGAGCTCCCCTACAGATACCAGCATCTTCCAATCATCTCCAGTGCAGCTGCTTTATCGTTATTAGCAGAGCCCACAGAATTGTTTACAGAGGACCAGACTGGTCAGGTTATCTGGCAGCCTTAAAGCTGTCTCTGGCAAATACCACACGTTCTGCACTAGGAAGGGGCTAGCCCTTACTTGGAACAGTAAAACAAGCCTAGTGGTAAATAAATCTAAAGTCAGATGGAGTGAATATATCCAAAGGGAAGCCTCCCAGTGTCAGGCAGATAGGTGAGTTTGAAACCTGAATCTTGACAAAAAAACAACTGACAGCAGCTGCAAACCAGAGCTGGCAGAGCTGGGGGAGTCATGTGCACTTTCAAGTGGGCTTTGTCTTTGGTTGTGAGAAAAAGAGTGGTCTTGGTTTATATCATCTACGGCAAGATAACTAACACAAGGTAGGTGAGTGAGCAGCAAGCTTTATTTTTAACAAGAACTAACAGGATGAAGCAAGTGATTGGCATCATGCAGCGAGTGCTTAGACCAGTGTGACTCATACTGAAAGGACAAACAGTCCCTGAGAGGATATGAACTATCACATACAAATAACATCTTTCTCCCCAACCAAATGTAGGTCCATAAAGCCAGAGAACAGGAAGGACATCCTACCCCCTGGCGTAAACCCACCTGATGACAAACAACATCTGCCATGATGCAACTTTTCCATCGAGCCATTTTCTATGGCAGGTATACATTTGCAAAATGACATCCTGTGGCAGATACCACAAATGGTTGATTGGGGGAGAAAACACTTTGGTCTCATGATTTTGTAAGACAAGAACCCCTTTTCCACTGGCTTTCCTTGTGCATGATTGAGTTTTAATCTGACTGGTTACAAGAAGAAAGTAAGTTCATCCATTCACAGTTAACTCACATGTAAATAGTATTTCATATATATTCCCACAGTCCCTTGGCAGCCTCCACTGCAAGAGTGCCTAATCACATCTAAGGAAAATTATGAAGTCACACTTTGAGCACCATCCTTGCAGTCAATGAAAATTTGTTCACACCCCTAGTGACATCTGACAGCAAAGGAACTGTTCAGATTGCTTCAAGAAGATGTTCTGCACTAAGTCAAAAAGACAAAGCCCTAATTACAGTCCCAGAAACCTGAGGATCAGCAGCCAAGTTCTTTCCCTTACTGTCAGCTCAGAGGCTGGCACAGCAGGTTCGGCAGAAGCAAACCGAGCACCAGGGGTGCCTGCAGGACTGCCTCGGTCTTACCTCAGTGCGCAGAGAGATGCCCTGTTCCACTTTGAACCTTGATTAAAGCTGCCCAGGCTGAGCTGTCAGCATGACTCAGCAGCAGCACCGATACCCAATTTGCACACTGAGCTCCTCAACCTCGAGCACAGAGTTTGGAGCTGCATTACAGTCCCTTCAGAAACTTCATCTAAGATAAAGGCACCAAACACAGCCTATGCATTACATTGGGGTCCACAACAAATACAGCTACCTCAGTGAAATCTGAAGACTGAAATAAAATGCAAACTTGATGTACCTATAAATCTTACAATCTCCTCCTCCTCTTTATTTTTTCAAAGGAAAGTAGGTTGTAGCTGGAATTGTCTGTTATTTGAGCTGATCTTCAGTTCTTGAAAGATCTCAAGAAGTTATTATGTGGACTGGCTGGTATTCTTGTAAGCTTAAGAAATAAGAACTTTTAAATTAATAAATTACAGTAGAGATGCATGAAAGTTAATTTTATGGAGGTTAGATAAGGCATATTCATTAAACTTCCTTTACTGCTAAAACTTGTGTACAAATAATGCACTATTAGTTTTAGAAGTATTTTTATCTTCAACTACATTTGTCTAGAAAGGAGTTAAGTTTTTCAGAAGGCAACATGATACATCAAATCTGATAAGACATTTCTTTGGCAGAGAAAAATCAACAGTTCTACACAGAACAGTTGTAGCAATTACATCAAGGTCAGGCTTTTACTCCTTTGCAGACACAGACTCTCTCAACTTGGAAACTCTGAAATGCAGAAATTTAGAAACCTGAAATTCAGGCTCCAGTAACAGGTCAAATTCCCTAAAAAGTAAATACCTATGAGAGTGAGGGGTTTATACACGTTAGTATTTAACAGTTCCTTCCTTTTTTGCAAGCTTCATCATGAATTAATTATTCTAGAATAACCAAAGGAAGAAGGAAAAAAAAAAAAAAACCCACACAAAAACCTTCCTCTCAAGCAGATCCAAGTTTTGCTCTTGTCAGTTCATACTTCTGCTACATTTCCAGGTCAGCCATTTTGTCACCCAGGAGAGACAGGATCTTAACTGGGACATAAAGAACAAGCAGAATAGAAAATAAAGAAAAAATAATCAGGACCTTCTCAAAACCTCTCTCTCACTTCAGCCTTTCTTCAAACGGCACAAAGTAAGATCTGGCTGACAGCACTGATTCCTTTGAAGGTCAGCTTTAAAAGAAAGAGCTACTGTAGCTACCTCAAAAGACTGTGAAGCTTTTTTTTTTTTCGGTGCGAGAGGGAGCCTGAAGTCTGGAGGAAGGCAAGGCGAAGAGACAGGCGTGTGCTCACCCCGGGAGATGCTCCCATGGAAGTACAGCCCATGCCCCACAGCTGGGGTCGCGCTGCTCGGGCTGCTGGGGGTCCTGATCGGCAGAGCCCATCTGGAGGGGAATGCAGGGAGCTCCTTCACCGGGACAGAGAAAGATGAGTTCCCATGATGAGTCACCTCTCTTTCAGTGCCTCTTCTCTTTGACAGTGTTGAGCCAGCGAACGCTGACTTCGCGTGGCAAAATGCCTGAGTGAGGAGATTAGGCTGCCTTTGTTTATGGCTGTTTCATTTATTAGGTCACGAGGTTCCTGAAGTCATCACGGGGCTGTTTGAAAACAGCAACACACGAGGCCAGAGCACGGCAGAGAAGGTTCCTTTGCAAATATGCAGCGTTTGCATTTGGTTCCTCTTAACTGAAAGAGGATTTAGAGCATCAGCAAAGTGAAAATCCCACAGTACCTACAGACAGCTCTGCCAAGTGACATCTGGACTTAGTGATTTAACTATTATCAGGGTGCTTGCATTTGAAACAACCCTGGTCCTCTTGATAGGGTGAGGCAAACTTGGAGAGGGGCACATAGTACTACTTTGGAAAAGTTGTGCTCATCATCAGGAGCTGCTCTTTTTTTAAAATTTGAAATCAGATTTTCTGCTTCTGTAATTCCATTCTTTTTATGGCAATTAATGGCGAAATGGCAAGACTTTTATTTACATACTGTAACTGTATGGTTTGCGTGGCCCTAGGTGGAAGATACTAAGTTGTTAACCAGGCTTCCAGTACTCAACAACTGAAACCCACAAAAAATATGCAAACTAAGCTGCAAACAGGACTGGCAGAGAGCACAGTTTACACAAAAACAGTCCTAAAGCAAAGGTATCTCCCCCTTCTTTTGTTAAGTGATAGTTCTGATGTGTCTGCCACCAGACTGAACTGAAAGGGGAGAAGGCTCAATCTGAATTTTTTGTGGGACGCTACAATGACACAAAGGGAAGCACCTTTTCGCAATGCATCGCTATGCTGGAAATTCAACTGCTGTGTCAACTTCAAAAAAACAATATTATAAATTCATTCAGAAAGGGACTCACCAAATTAATGGAGACAGATCAATCAGGAGCTATTAAACACAGAAGTCTTAGGTGCACAGTTTTTGCCAAAAGTGGACAAGGTGTCCCAAAGGAAAAATCACACTGTGGATCTTTCATTCCTTAAGCTGTTTCCTAATCATCTGTCACTGGCCACTGCTGGAAACAGGACACAAAGTTCAGTTAATATTTTAACCAAGTCAGTAGGACACCTTTGCTGTCAGCCTCAAGTTTAAAATAAGCATGGTTGAGAATATGCTATGTGCCAAAGGAAGGCAAACAGCAGAGCTCCTGGCTCCCAAGTGAGACAGAAAAGTAATTTTCTGCATGGAATGCTCCAAGTAATAAAGTATCTTTAAAGCTTTACTGGCAGTAATGAAACTCCTGCATTTGGGGGAAATTTTGGGTTTTTAAACTGCCTCCAGAGAATAAACAGGTCCAGGATTTTACCACATGGAGAAAAGCAAAGCATACTTTAGGACATACATGTCCTCTTTTAGTGACATTTTAGTCCACAGAACACAAGCTCCTGTCAGGCCAGCTCAGTTTTACAGTTACATATAATTCATTTTTCCTACTTGTAGTAGGAAAACTCATAGTAATAGTTAAGAATCAACAAATATGTCACATTTTTGTCCTCCTACACTGAAGGGAGAACAACACTGGCATCAAACTGTATGCTGAAAACAGGTATCGGCATTTTCAAACACATCCACCATGGTTTATGAGTTACCTTTCTAATCCAGGCAGCTACAGAGAGTTGCTTTAACGATGGCATTTCCATCTTTGGACTGTGGCAAGGTACAAGAGCATTTTCTGCAACAGTTATGTTCCTCTTGAACATCTCATGCCACTAGATAAAAGAAATAAGCTCTCTCAAGGGCTCACTGTAAAAGCCAGCCCATGCCACATCCCCCTGCAGCACAAGCCTATTGATTTTTCCAAACGTGTTAAGTCCTTCTTGCTGGGGCAGATAGGAACAGCTTTACAGGAAAACACAGTGAAGGGTTTTTTTTAGGTGATCCTAAACATGGCAGGCACAATACCAGGTGTTGGGAAAAGGCAAGGCACTGCAGGTTCGTGTGTCTCTTTTTACTGGAGTTCCACCTGGGGCGCTCTGCCTACTGCTGTATTGCAAAATGTCTGCTTCCACGTGTGTTCACTGCTGGAAGTTTGTTATACAGCATCTTATTACTGCCTCAGGGCAGATGGCAGCTGGAGGCCAGCACCTGGAAAATGTGCACTTGCAAGTATTTGAGTTAGCATCCAATCATTTCAGCCAGGAAGGAGGTGGGAACAGGCCCAGCTGCTAAACCTTCCCAGAGCCTATCTGAAAGAATACGCACACACCCGGTGGAGCTCCCAAGCACTCCTGCGTGTGTGATCCGCAGCCTGCTGCAGGGAAATGTGCACCGCGTTCCCTCAGCAGAGCAGCCTTGCACAAAACAGAGAATGCCTAAAAGCCAGGGATGGCACTGGATTCAGGGAGTTTGCAGCCCAGATGGACTGGAGCTGTTCTTACTGTGCCTCTGGTGTACCATCTCCCCAAGGGAGCGCATCATCCTGCTGCATCTTCCTAATATCTGCCAGTTGTCTCTGTCACTGAGGAGTTCCTTTTCCCAGGGCAAAATTCCTAAACCACACATTGCTTTCCCTGCCTCTTTCTAGAGCCTTTGTAGCAAAATCTAGACCACGAAAGATTGTTCCTGTGTTGCTTAATCACAAAGCAAAAATAACAACAACAACAACACCACAAACAAATAAAAAACCCCATCGCTTTGCTGCAAGGAAAAAAAAACCCACAACAAACTAAGTTTTTTAAGCTGTCAATGGCTGTTTTCTCCATGTGTAACAATGTGGCAAGAATGGAACCGACCAAATGCCATAGGGCTGAAGCTGATGGAAAACAAGAACTCAGTCCTTAGTGTTCACTGAAATTTGTAAAAAACCCCAAACCACTAGGTCTCACTAGATGACCAAAACAAAAGATTTAAGTAGCAGCTTTTCTGAATTGCCTCCCTTTCTACAAGGCCCAAACTCAATTGAATTATTTTTCTGTAAAATATCACAGAGATAGAAGAAAGGTAGGGAAGCCCTGTGATTGCATTTTCTACCCAAGCATTCCCCACATAGCCACGAAGACCAGCATGGATTTTGGTAGGCTATCAGGAAGTGACAGAAGATTTTCTCTGCCTTTCTTCCTTTCATGTCACCTCAGAGCCTTCTGCTAACACCTGAGCAGAGCACTGGACCAGTGCTAGGGCAAACTCCATCCAGAGAGCAAAAGTCTTTCTTTTCTTGTCTGGTTGAGTACTGATGTTTACAAAGGGACATTGCCACACAGAACTGGAAGCTTATTTTCTTTCCTACTTAGTCTTCTGCAGTTAAAAGGCCTTTACAGTCAATTGTCTCAAGGGAGAGCTCAGACTACAAACTGGAAAACATGAACTGCCCTATCCAACACAGCCATTTCAGGAACTCCAATTTCTGTCCACTGTAGTAAGGCAGCAGCACGGGGTGAACTGGAAAGACCAAAAACACAGCATTAAGATAAGCAACCAATAAAACCGATATATGCACAGCAGTCACCTCACAGAGCAGCTGGAAAGGAGAACTATAATGTTTAGGACAAAACCTACAGATTTTAACAGCGTTTTGGGTTGACCGCTTCAGATCCAGGAGAAGCTGTTTCAGTGCCCCAGCAGTTCAGTTGCTTTTGAGTAATAGTGTCACTGTCTTCTGGCACGTTCCTGTGAGGATGCTCCTCTATCTGCTGCTGGCCACTCCCTCTCCAAGGAGACACTGATAGGCACAACTGAAAGGATGCCTTTGCTATCTGCAATCTCCGTTTTAAGGTTACAGTTCAGCTTTGGAAAAAAACTCCTCAAACCAACCCTAAATAAATGCACCAGGCTAGCTAGGAGTCTCTTCTACTGCAAGCAAACCAAGCCCAGCTGCAGCCAGCATGCAGGTGCATTAACCAACATGGTGCTCCAGAACTGCTGGAAAATGTTAGCACTCGAATAGTGCCAATAATAGTTACCACTGAGCACAGCTCAGCAGTGCTGGGGGAATCCTCAGAAACTGTTACAAAATGGCAAAAATAAAGCCTCTGAAAACTGACACAACACAGGGAAGAAACCAGGATTTTAAGGCAGAAGTTTTCTCAAGTATCGTTAAGACCTATACAAACTTCCTTACAAAGTCTACACCCAGCGCTGCAAGGCACAGCACTTGGCAACAGGATAGGCAGCAAATGATCTCACTGCAAACACCTCACGTTGCCAAGGCATTTTATTCCCTTGCTGACACATGCCAATTCTGCTGCAAATTCCTTTAGGGGGCAGGAAAGCAGACCTAAGGCCATAGTTCAAACTTATCTGTATTAAAACAAAGGCATATCTACACTCCAGCATTTCTAAAAAGCTGAGTCTCTCTTGTTCAAGCCTGGAAAAACCTAAAATTAAAGGCAAGTAGGACTGAGTTGCCTCAAGGTAATTTAACTAGAGATTACCCTAAACCATACAACTTCTAGTGCAATTAAGCTGTAGCCTCAAGAGCATAGAAGAGGAAAAGTCGGTTGGGTTGTATGCAATCCAAAATTAATCCCGTTCTGGCAGAACACCTAGAATTTCACACGAACACCCATCTTGAGAGCCATACAAGAGGCAGGGTTAGTGCAACAAGTGCACAGAACCAGGAGCGCGTTTGTACACGGCAGAAGTGCAGTTGGAGGAGGTTATGTCGGAGGGTAGAAGTGAAAACTTCATCTCTCAGTGCTGGAGCTTACTGGAGATAACCGACAGCACCCACAGCACAAGCTGAGAGAAGAGCAGCAGCTCCCAGCTGCCGAGAGCTGCCTCAGTGCTGGTGTCCGCTCAGCAATGCCACTGCTCCTGCTGCCAGGAGACAGCTGTGCACAGCTGTGCAGGGACAGCTGGACAGCACCACCTCCACTGAGCAACAATGGCCAAGGAAAAGCAGCAAATCCATTGCAAAATCTAATTCTTCCCTTTGTATCATTTTCACATTTCACACAAATGTGAAAGAATCACTAACTGGTGAAGAAGTCATCCATATCCAAACGTTTTTGTGCAGCACATTGCTCAGTTACTGCTTTTACAGCTTATGACTACTTTGCACCACAGTTACAACCCCCACAAAGCACTGGTAAATCACCAGTTTAATGAAGACACAGACATTCATGTGGCCTTGTCACACTCACAAACTTTAAATAACACTGAGGATTTGGGGCTACTTCAGCAATAAAGGAATACCAGACTCTTATTGGAGAATTTACCTTAAAATTCCAAAACTGTCAGTGCTTGAAGCTAGCTGTCAATTTTATTTCTCCCCAGATGACCTCTGGAAAAACCCTCATGGCCTGAGATAGGGGGGGAAAAAAAAATCAAATCTCAGTTCTGCTCTTGCTGCCCACCTCCCCCCACCCCAAGCTGGCAGGTACAGGGAAGACACCTCTACTGATGAAGCAATAAACACTTCCAAGAGACCATTCTAAGCTTTTTCTTTTTTTACCCAAATGATCTGGGATGCATCCGGCCCCAGATGTCAGCCTGCAAATTTCTCCCTCACTTTCAGGGAAGGTACTCAAGGATGAATTTTCCAGGTTCAGGGAATCTTTGAAGCAGCCTCTCCACCTCTGGACACTGGCAGTCACCCTCTCCTCACTGTGCAGGAGCACTCCACTTCAAACACACGATATGAACTGAGGCCACATAGGGAAATCAATTTACAGCCATCTCAAACAGCTCTTGTACCAAAAAACCTCTCTGGCACGGAAGAGCACAGCTCTGCAGTGATAACACCTACAGAGTTTCCTTCTGGTGCTAAAGCAGCCAGTGGACAGCACAGGCAGACCAAAGCGCTCCTGTGACTTCCCGGCACTGTCTCCAGCTGTTCAGTGTCACTGCAGTGACACAACAGGAGCTCCAATTAAGGGTTCATCTGCACTTTCCTGGTGGCTGATCCACTACACCAACATGTTTGGACTACTCCTTCCTCCTGGAGCAACTCTGGTAAACAAGGAAAGAGCAGTCCGCAGTGATTTTGCAATCACGTTACACCAGTTCTGTTTAGAACAAGGCTGATATGTGGGTGAGCTGCAGGAGCCCCAGCGAGACACAGGCTTTCAACTGAAGAGCAAACACACGTTTCAAAGTAGTTCCATACTGCATTTCTCTACATCCCATACAGAGTCAAGAAGCTGAGACATTATTTCCTCAGAAACTTTATTTTCATTCAAACTACAGAAATAAAGTAGTACCTTCCAATTTCCCATTATAGTTTCTGCGTATTTGTACGGCTCAGGGCAAGATGCACTAGGATAAACTACCCTGTACATACGGAGGAAGATAAGGCTCAAAAACTAGCTTTACTTCAAAGAATGCCAAACCTTACCTAGGAGGTTGGCTCCAACTCTTTGATAACATTAATAGGCACAACATAGGAAAAAAAAGATTGATCTAAACTACCTATTGTAAGCAAAATCCAATAATTCATTACAGAAAGTCAAAGAAACCTTTTAGAAATAACAAAACAGTTTTCTACTTGAAAAAATAGATGAGTCATTTTTGCTTTATATTCGATATATTCACACACACTTTCAAGTATCATTTTCACTATTATCATACTTACATGGCTAGAGATAAAAAATGAAATCCCGTAAGCAGATTATTATGCCAAAGAAGTCACACACGGTCTTTATCTGGGTTTAGCAACACCTGGAATTCTCCACGGTATCACAGTGACTAAAAAAAGCAGTGACTAGACTCGGTGTAATTTTTCCCTTTATTAAACATGTTTTAGTAAGGCTTGAAAAGCATCAGGATTTAGAAAACTGGAGACAAGAAAAGCATAGGCAGTCATAAAACCCACGCAGTCATAAACCCCACAAATTCAAAGCTAAGCTTGTCACACGCTCAGTACTAGCAGGGAATTAAAAAAAAAAAAATCTGAGTTATGTTTGGTTAGCAGGCAAACTGATACCAACAGGCAGACTTCAGCTAGGATGTTTCTACATTTAAGGCATCACACAAAATAACGAGTTAATGCTGGGAAGCATAACAATCATCATGTGCACAGCCATAATTCACATTTAGCTCTGGACATCAGAACCTGCTGTATTTCAAAATAGAAAGGATAGGAGGGAATCCCATAGTCTTTTGGGAAAGTGCCAGGCAGCCACCAGGCAAGAGGAGGAGTGACCGTGGTTTTTATCATGGGGGAAGGAATTTAAGTGCTTATTAAAAGCTTTGCTGCAGGGCCAGAGCCCGACACCCGAAAACAAATTCTGGCAGAATACAGAAGTTTTAAGAGCTAAAAGACAGAAAAATCTGTTCGAGCAGCTGCAGTGGATGGGTATCCCACAAAGAGATCAAAAATGGCAAGCCTGTGAGATTGAGCAGCTCCGGGAGCTCTGAAGCGATGACAGAGAGGTCCAG
>VYZQ01056503.1:0-10929 GCA_013400655.1 Mystacornis crossleyi
GAAACCGGACCAGAAATGGGGCAGAGAGTACAGCAGTCACTGCATGAAACAATTCCGCAGTTCCATCATCTTTCCCATCATCTTCCTCAGAACACCTGAATGAGAGGCACAGCTGTAACAAAACCAGTAGATAACAGCATTCCATTGATTGGTTATATATTCGTGTATTTCCTGCCCAGCAGCACAGCACTAGCTGGTGTTTTTTCACAAGAGAAAGTAGAAGTGAGGTAAAGGAAAAACCTAAGGTATTTTATTTAAAATACCCTGCCACTTAAGACTTGTTTTGCTGATATTCTTCTGCTACTGTATACATGAAATAACTTCAACAACCAGAAAATCAAAAGGTATTACAGTACAAATTACTGTGTAATCTAAAATTTCTGCAAAGATTCCGTTTCTCAGAGAAAGTAACAGATGATGTAGTGAGGTATTATTTAAATTTTCGTATTTTTTAACAAGCAAGAAGTAAGCAATGCGATGCAGGTTATTTTCTTTAACATGCAGGTGCACAGCCTTACTGCTTCTCATACCTTAAACTGCAAAAACTAAAATGATTAATTACCCCCTAAAAGCACAAATACTGAATTTCACTATGAATAATCATATGAATGAAATATAGCTGTTATAATTTGAATTAGGATTGACTCGTTTGCGTCCACATTTCATGGGTTAAAATCACTGTTACCAGAAATCTTCTTTAAAAAAAAGGCTCTCCTAGTTTACTAAAAATGGATGCGTTTCCTTGAAGGCAAGATCATGTGGAATTTTGGCAAAGGAGAAGCATTCCTTGGAACTAAGCTCTTTGTGAAAGATAAAAAAGCCAACAGTACAGATACAAAATGAAGTCTCAGAGCAGAGTCAGATCACTGACCTTTTCCATCTTAATTGGGGTTCTGTGGAGAAAGCCAGTAAACCCAATGTTAAATGTGACTAGAGATACACTATGCTTCAAATTGCATCATTTGGCATTAAATGCAAACTCTTCCTGCTCAAAGAATGTTCGTCTAACATCAAACATTAGCAGGGCTCTGTTCACACATTTTTACTTCAGCTATAACACAAATTTTGTTTCCAAAGGACAATCAGTGATGAACAAAGATGCGCTGTGCAAGGTATGGGGTACCCACTACATACACGACAAAGAGGGAGCTGCAGCTCAACTGCTGCTGGCACTCAGACCAGCTGGGTGGGGGTGAATTCCAATTCATCACGAGATGCTAATGGGATCAGCCCACTAATCCTGTTGTGATGGGAATACGGCTTCTGCTGTCATTCCAATTAACTACAACAAAGTTGTGTTGTTAGTGGCCAGCTCTAGACCTGAGCTTTGATACAAATGTTGTTGATAAAAATCTGCCTTTTGTCACCAGAGATCTGCATGTGTTCTCCACATACTTTGAAAAATATTTTTTTAAAATTTAAACCAGCAAAGCCCAGATTTTTGGCCGTCTATTAAAAACCAAATGTCAGCAACCACCACAACATCTGCTGGCAACCCTGATGTAAGAGAGTGTGTGACACTGTCAGCCGTGGGCTCCCACCCCTGATGCAGCACGGCTCCAGAACAACCTCACTGCAGCTGTGGGATGTCAGCCACGAACGTGCTGCAGTGATGCAACAACCCCGGTATCTGTGACCGGATCTGAATCCCACTGGTGACACTGGTGGCTATAGACTGCTCTCAGCTAGGATGACTTCATTTGTATGGCAAGCAAATGTTCTGTTTTCCCAAAAACTATGAGGCATGTGTTGTAGCTTGAAAGCACATTCATGGTTTTCTTTCAATAACAGACAAATCTAAGACATGAGCTTGCAGCTGACAAGAGGAAAATATACTTTCTTATGAAAAATTAAAGAGGCCAATCAATGACCAGGAGGCTGACAGCCAGTAAGTACAGTGACAGAAGGCAAAAGGCAGCACGAACTGCTTTAGGAGGACAAGGTACATCTGTTCAAGAAGAAATACCAGAAATCTGGAACTGTGTAAACAGACTTTTTTTTTTTTTCACACACACAACTTGAAGACCAGAGGTAAACTCCACAGTTTCACGCTGATAACAACAAAACCACCATCACACTGAAGAACATCCTTGAAGCAGGTGAGGTAGTCTCGATGATATGGAAAGCAGCTCACCAGAACAGCTCATTTACAGCTACTGCTCCTTGGAAGGAGACTGGTTAGGCACCTCTCAGATAATCTCGCTAAAGCCATCTTTTGAGGAACTTGATGCCATTTGATTGCTCAATTCTGACATTTAGAATCAACTCTGTTTAAACAACATTTCCAAATGGATTTGAGGTGCATTGTTATACAAACCTCAGCCCCACCTTTAGCTTGTCACTCATTCTATTAGCCAAATAAAATCATGCATATTTATCCTGGTTTTATGAACTGATTTTTTTCACTTCTCAAACACTTCAGAACTTGATAACCTAAGAGCAACAACGCTTGTGATTCTGCTGACTTTCAGGAAGCATGCCCATAAAGTTCCTAAGAGAAAATCAGGATAATGAAAGCACAGACCCAGGCAGATGAACTACTGGTATTACGGTACTGACTTTTCTTGCACCAGGAAACCAGAAATCATCGTCAGAGAATACCTCTGTGATAGACTTCTGATGCTGTTGGTCCCTGTACTCAGTTACTGGGAGCGCCTTTCATTCTAAACAATGAAACTGTTGGCATCCTTCAAGCTTCATTTCACACCTGAACACAGGAAGGGTGACTTTACCCCTTCCTGCCTGCTGTGATACAAGACTACCACTTCTGCCATACCCTAATTTAAAACAAACCTCAAACATGTCATCTCCTGACTCACCTTTTACCTGCCAGCCCTGTCAAACCTGAACTTTTCCCAATTATTTTCCCAGGCATCAAGATACTCTTCGTGTAAACTTATGAAGTTAAGGTGGCATTTACTGAACCAAAATGCATTTGTTCCTTCTGTGTTTTCCTCAGGTAAACTGCCAAGAGCAGCCCCACTGCCCAAGCCAGAATACCCATGGAGCAGATGTAATGAAGACTGTTTCCACCTGTATTATTTCTGTAGCCTGGTAATGAAATATGGAATTTCCAGTTTCAATTTCCAGCATTTCATGAAGGAAGACTAGGTTCAGATGTGATCCATCCTTGACACACTTATCACATTTCAATTCTCAGCAGATCCATGCTTGATATGCAGGATCACATTCCTACTTAGCAGCAGCACCAGCATTAAACTGCACTTTAACCATTTCCATGAACAGTTTGTAACCAAGAATCTCCAACCTGCTGGTTTTGGCAGCACGCACAGGCTGTGATTTCTGCAGTTCCAGGACACAAGGCAAAGGTTAGTGGTTTCTTCCAAATGTTGACTTGGTGGTGCTACATTTGGAATGCAGAGTGACCACCAAAGCTTGCTCCACCAACCTGAGAATGCACTGCATGACATGAAACACGAATGGAAGATTACACGTCACACTGAAATGGGCCTCTGGATTCTCTGCATTGAGTGCTAAAGACAAAGTTTGTAGCTTTTAACCAAGGCTGCTTAACTGTCCTTTATGAAATCTGCTTCAAATTACTGCCAAATCATTGTCAAGTTTCACATGCGTGAATCAAAGTTTCACAGATGCTATTTCCTCTGGCTACATTTTTATTTTGGAACATTCAATACAAATAACAAAGCTTCTTGCCAAACCTTTTAAAAAACAAGAAAACCCCTCACTTCTCTGAAGAACTCCCACAAATCCCTTGCTTGAAGCACTTTTAACGAAGTGAGAACTATGGCCAAAGCCTTTACCTTTTCTTCTCCTTCAACACCTAGATTACCAGACGAAGCCTGGCTGGTTTTTTGTCTTCTAACTCAGGAACATCTTAACAACAGTCACACAAGGGAGATTTGCAGAATCTGGCTTCCAAGTTCCTTGAGCTACCCTAGGGTTTTTTAGCAACTCTCTTCTGTAAAAACACATCACATAAAATAAAAAAAACATAAGGAAGTACAACTCTCTTACCTGGCCTAGTCTCTGCAACATTCACCATTTGCTGTTAAGACTAGAAAAATCTATATAGAAAGATTTGTAAGAACTTTAATTATACTAAATAAGAAAACTCAATCACACCTGGGATCAAAGAGGAAAACAGAAGATTTTAAACACCAACTCCCATTCTCTTTTTTCTCTCCACGTGATTTTAATGCACATTTGCTGTACTTTAGCTTTCTCTTTTACACATGAAGGAAAACCTCACAGGTGTCACCATAAAAAACTCTAATTAAACACAAACACATATTTTACAGTCCTGCCCTTAATGTAAGCTGCTGTATGACCACTGACAAGAAGCACATTTCCAAGGAAAGCATGGTGTCTCACTGAAGCAGAACCACCTGAGTACTGCAAGAAGATGATAAACATTCTAAGGAAAGTAACAACTTGGAATACAATGTCACTTCTTCTGCACAATGATTCTATTTTCCTTTTGCAAGGAAGAATATTGTTTGTTTAAAAACCAAAACCAACAGTGTCAGCTATAGAACACCATTATACAGTTGTTCTTGTGTGGTTTCTGGACGGCAGGCAAGAGTGACAAGCTCTAGTCCCTGCAAGGAACTGAAAACTCTACCTTTCTACATATTCTACCAACTGCAGTTGCTTTTCCTCTAGTTGGCTCTAGAGCAGAAAAATCTGTAGCGTGAATGGATCAAACTGTTATATCAACGATTATTTATTCATTGTTCAGTGTAGACCCTGGCTTCACAGACAGCCACTCCAAGCCACAGAGCAATTCCTTACTGGCCATGTGCTACCATCCTCTCTCTTGCACCACCAACACTGCCAGTTGGGTCTCATTACTGAGAACAAATCCTGAAAAAAAACAGAGCCACAAGTAGTTTTCTGCCCTTCTGAGGCATGATCCAGTTCCTGCTGCAGTTGAGTAATCTCTAACATCAACACAAGGGAGAGGACGAGAATGCGTGGCTTCATGAGTACTGAAGAACAAGACCACGACTTTTGGCAGTAGCTGGGATTTGGACTAGCTGGTTAGTAACAACCATGAAACTGCTTTTTTTTTTTTTTTTTGGTTCCTTAACTCACAAACACTTCTAATAAAACGGGTCTTTTCAGAGTAGCAAATACAGGGTTGTGATCAGGGATTTATTCCCAAGTTTTGCTCATTATGGATACATACCTCAGTACACAGCATGGTATGTCCCTGTGTGCACACCATGGTGTTTTAAGGATGGTGCACAGTGGAGCAAGCACTTTGGGAATGAGATGAAACCATTCTTCAGATGAGCAGGGAGAGGAATCCAGAAGCTTTAAAAGGCAGGCAGAAGGAAGTCAGGTGACCTACCAGCTGGGCCTTATGACTGGTCAGTAAACAACGGGACAGATTACAGACAGAATACAAACTGCAACTCATGTACTGCTACAGCAGAGAGGCTGCAAAGTGGAACTGTTTATCCATGTCTGAAAACAGGAATTAATTCTAACCCCTTCACATGGGGTTTGCGGTTAAAGAAGTTTTTACATGTGCTCTGCGTCCAACTTCCCATAGACACCCCCCCAATCTTCTCTCTTCTAGCAATTTCATTCCCTTTCCTCACTCAGCTTGGCACCCAGCCACCAGCATAACCATGCTTCTCTTTCAAACAGCTCTAAAACTTGAAGCCAAACAAACTAAACTAAATGAAAGTTGGAGAAGCAGTGTTGTAAAAGATCTATCACTGAGTAAATGAACTGGAGTCTCCAGCTCACCAAGGCTAGTTAAATCAGGGAAGCTCAGTTCCTC
Organism: Mystacornis crossleyi; assembly: GCA_013400655.1. NCBI lineage: Eukaryota > Metazoa > Chordata > Aves > Passeriformes > Timaliidae > Mystacornis > Mystacornis crossleyi. The sequence continues at coordinate 5,774 of VYZQ01056503.1, forward strand.
ATTGTCCAGCTGCACTGCAGGCCCCACTACTTTTTTATGCAGAAAAACATACATAGACACGGTACTTATCTCCAAGGAAAACAGCCTTTGGACTACACTAACAAAGCTGGTGTAGTAGCATACACCCCTTCATTGATAAAACTGGCTTAAAAGAAGCTGTTTGTTTAAAAGAAACCTACTCCTTGTTGATTTAAAACTAAAAAAGAAAAAAAAAGGTCAAATCACAGCATGAAACCCGCATGTCTAGCCTCTTATACAGTGTAACAAAGACAGTTTAAATGGCATCTGAAAGCTTTGGAGATCCCCACCCTCTGGGATCTGACTTTACAGGTTTAAAATTACCCCCTCTCTTGGGTCCTGCCTACCAGCCCTTTGCTGTAAGCTACTGATTCTGCAATGCTTGTGTGAGCATTTCCCAATTCACATCAGGCAGAAAAACCGTCAAGTTAGCTCACAGGATTTTTGAAGTTGTTTAAACTACTCTTGCAAATTTTGCCTGAAGCTAACTTCGGGAGGACTTACATGAACTGTCTCTCTAGTGGATATATGAGGGCAGTGACTTCCTTTGGCAGCACAACTTCCTTAAATTAGCTGTTATCAGCACACTGACAAACAAGTTGAAGTCTTGCCTTAACAAAGAGTTGAGAAAAGGAGGTGAAGTAAGAAAACAACTTTTGAAAGAAAATCTTTCATCAAGATTTTCTAAGCAGACATTACTTTGAATTGAATCAGATCAAAGTCTTCGTTACTTAAGCATTCCATTTTCTTGTAGCATTATGCAACCATCTTGGCTAAGACAAAGGAGACTAAGCTCGTTTTGTAAATGTCTCACTGCAACACCATCACTTAGAAACATTACATGGTTCAAATTTGCTGCTTTGAGTCTCAGCATACACAAACCAAAATTTACCTCATCTGTATTTCTTCATCATCTATTTTTATCTAAGACATCTGCTTTTCTCAGTTCTCACACTCAGGACCACAGAGAATAAACACCAGTATATGAACATACTCCCACCAAAAACATCAACATACCTCCCTTCTATGGACTCTCCCAATCAGGAAACAATTCATCATTTTCTTTGACATCTCTTCACTTTCCCAAGAGCACTTCAAGACAACTGATGGCTCAAGACTTGAGTATACCTCGCGATGTTTACGGGGGCAGAACTAACCTGGCTGTCAGTTCACAACGTAGAGCAAATTGTTCTTAGTGATCTGGTAGTGCAGAGGGGAGCTGAGCTGCTGTGCAGAAACAGGAACGAATGTGGCAAAGGGCTGCACAAAAGTTGAGCGGAAGATGTTCTTTTGGAGGCTCGAGTTGGAATACTGAATTTGAAAGTCAAGTCACTTAATACATATTTTTTATATTGTTTTTAATTAAAAGCTTGCTAATGTTGCTATGGTTGTCTTCACATCGTGGTAAGTTGTATTCAAAAACGTACTTCAGTAGAGGTCACAGTGCAAGCTGCCACCTCCAGAGCAAGGGCTGAGCCAGCGGAACAGGGAGATGTCTGCTCTCGGCGAGAGGAGAGAAGGCTGTGTGTTCTATGGGAAACGCTTCACTTCCTTACTTCTACAAGTTAAAAGTACCACATTTTTCTCATGGTCCAGAGACCGGTCAGTAAGCACTCAGAGGGCTCAAGGTCTTCACACACATCATCATCTCCTCAAACCCGTTTCTCTCTCTTTTCCAATTCTACATGCAAAACACGGGGCACACAGTATGTATGAAAGGCGATGCACAGAAGCAGATACGAAAAATAGAAAACTCCTGCCAAGAAATTATGCTGCACACAGCTTCTCAAAAAAAAAGACAGGAAATCAAGAATATGATAAATAGTGGTTCCTCCACTCCATAATAAGACTCTCAGATACTATGCTAGATGCCATAGTCTGTAGCTTAAAATCCATAGCCAACCTTCAGTTATTCATAAAAAGGAGGGGAAGGAAGGGTCAGATAACCAGGACAAAGCAATACCACAGGTTAATATAAAACCTAATGCAGAGAGTGTACAGTCACAGGCAATGACACTGCTGACAGAAGAGTGCCAAGGACCTCTAGGTAGGACAGAGCCAGGCTAGGAAAACCCTGCAAGGCAGCACAGTGCCTTTTGAATACACTGACAGTGTCCAAGGTGGCCCTTCCACACCCCGCTCAGGCATCCCAGGTACATGACTACGTTGATAAATGACCCTCAACCATCTGTTCATGGCTATCAGAATCACACCTGAAGAGATCATGAGCGACGAAGATTGTGTGGTACTGTCATTTTGCTGGATGTTCTGCCCTGGCTTTCATCTCAATCAGTAAAATATCTCATATATTCAGCAATTCAAATGGCTCTGTGAGTAAACTGTAACTTGGGGAAGGAGAACCTGGCATGGAATAAAAGTAGGAGGAATGTGTCAGTCAGGAGGGCTGGAAACACAAAATACAACTAACGAAGACTTTTTATTTCCACCACTCATCTGTTTATTTTACTGAAAGCTTCAATTCGTCTTAATACTGGACATACAATTCTCCATCTACAAGCATTTTCACATATAGATACGTCAGCCAATATAACAGGCGTTATTTACCTACTACCACATTAGTTCTGCATATTCCCCCTATTTTCACCTATCAGTTCAAAATGTGTTACTACAGTCCTGTTTTTCCACGAACAGTTAAAATAGAATGCTAAAATAAAGTCTACAGTGGATGGACAGACAATAAAGAAAAAAAATGCTAGCTGTGAATATATTTCAGAATGTCTTAAGGGAAGAGTTAGAAACAAGCCAGCATAAACCAGAACTGAAAACTCAAAGGTCCTAAAAAGCAAAGTGAGTAATGTCAAATAAAAAGGCCAATTACTTTCTGAGAAAGGCAAGCATTTCTATAAAATTTTATGCCTCTTATTACTGCATTTCTCTGACACTCTAATAGAGTGCCTCTGTATTTATGGCACTCAGATACAGCTTCATCAGACTGCACAGTAAAGTCACCAAATATGTCTCATACCACTGCAGACACTGATCCGTCTTCTGCAGAACTGTATTTTACTGAGGAGAAAAGTCAATTACGTCCAACAGTGAAAAGTCCTATGTTCTTTTAATGGCTCCTTGAGGCCATCTCTCATGCTGACATCATTGCTAACAAAAAAAGCCTGTTACACTTTACACAAGCAGTGTTTCAATTTCAATAGGACAATTATTGGCAGAATTCTAGAAAGAGAGCTGGAGTCTTACAAAGTCATCTGTGCAGTACAAGCCATTTTAGTGTCAAGAAATAAAACAACATAGGATATGCATGGAAAATATCCCAAATCAAACAGAGGGAACGGCCAAATGAGGAGATAAATGGCAGCAATTGCCAAAACACATGTTTAAAATACGAAATAAATTTTGAATCTGGAAACCATAAAAGTCACCTTCAGTCAAAAACACACCATGCAGACATTACCAGGGATCAAGGGCTACAGAACTGGCGGTCACCATTTCATACATCTTCACTTTCTAAAAAAAAAAAAAGCTAAGCTTGCTAAAAACTGGTAGCAAGGCTATCAAAATTGTTACATTATCAAATTACTATTCGAAGTGAATTGTATGCACATCTTTCCACAATATAAAATTAACATTATGAATGCTGGAAAGTAAACATATAAAACAAAATCCAAACTCATCTGACCACAAGTGAAATTTTTTTTTCCAAATCCAAATCAAACCAATTCCTCTTCAGGGAAATACTTAAGTTGAGGTTTAATAGCAAACATTGCTCTTAAGAAGCCGTGATGAAAATTAATCTCAAACTGCAGTAGTCACTTTGAAAATTTTTGGCTGGTTGGCTCTATCCCTCCAGCTCCTTCAGTGAAACAATCTTCTGCATGTGACAGCTTTTATCTATACCAGCTCCGTGCAACCTGAGGAAAATGAAAGCTTTTTGCCTGCTAGGAGAATTCTTGACAGACACTGAGCCAGCAGAAGAGAAGCTGTGCAGCAACTGCCCACACTGCACAACAACGATGAGAATTCCACTTCCAGAGATCCTTATTATTCCATTTCATAATGACTGTTTCAACTGCTGGTATTTTTAGCTCTACGTGTATATAAAACTGTGATTTAAAAAGCGTTCATTTGCAAGCACGTAAGAATTTCAAGCGGAACAATCTCCAAGTTACAGAGAAACGGCCTCACCCCCGCTCGCACAGGCCACAGGCGCGACACTGGAGCTGTGTGAGAGCATTCGCTGCTCCTCGGCAACACGACACCGCCTTCCGCCCGCCGCTCCTGAAATACTTGACTGAGTTCCAGCGGAGCAGGGTTTCATTTTCCAAGACTGCTTCACAAAGTTAGCAGTGAGGGGAAGTGTGCAGTAAATGAACTCATCTCCCCAGCCCCCTAGATAAAGTTCCTTCAGGTACAAAAGGAATTACCCAACTAAAAAAACCAACTTTTAAAAACATCACTTTAAAGCAAAACACATTAAAAAAGTTTTGAAAACGAAGCTAAAACTATTGCCAGATTGTAGATCCATGTGCAAACCTCTGGATTCATCTATTATTTTTTCCTATCAAAAATTATGCGTATTGTTAAAACATATACTTGGTATTTATTCAATCCACTTACCTTTCCCAAAACCTCACTAGGATAACAGGCTGGGGTACAAAGAGGGTCAACAGCCTTCAACTTGAGTGAACAGGAGATAAATTAATATTCAGAGACTGCAAAAAAATCCCGAAGAAATCTAACCTTAAACAACAGAAAATAGTCCCAATGCAAAAACCACTGCCTGGATTTTAGTTAATAGATTTAATGAAAATAATTCAACTTGAACAACTTCCTTAAGTCTGCACAGGGTGTGGGGAGATAAGAGAGAAGGGCTTTGAGGCAGCAAGGGTACTGGAAAACTTTAGGGTCTTGAAATTAGAGATTTGATATTCACTGAATAGCAAATAAGCCAATGAGCCACACACAGCAAATTGGAAGGGCTGGTTATACATTGAAAATAATTGGCCCTGACGTGCAGTATTTGAACGACATCATAAAAATGGCACAATATTAAAAGATTCATTTAACTTCAGTATAAATATGGAAGTGATCAGCAAAAAAAAAGAAATAAGGGTAGGAAAATGTGAGTCACACAGGGTATTTGAAGTTACCAAAAAAAAAAAAAA
>VYZQ01056503.1:10999-37396 GCA_013400655.1 Mystacornis crossleyi
AAAAAAAAAAAAACCAAAAAAAACTAACAATAGTGGCAGTACAGAGTATTTCTCTTGCTCTGAAAGTAATATTGAGTTCATTCCTGTAAGCACAATATGATGAACAAAATCTATCCTGAGATCAGTAGAGGTGCAGAAATGCATCTCTACTTCTATCAGAAGTAAATTAAAACTCCTCAGCCACTATAAAGAAAGAATGAGAAACTTGTGAAGTCTCACCACAAACTACATTTGAAAATAAATTTTTTTTAGTTTGTATTTCACCTGATAGTATTTAACAAACAAGAATTTTTTATTTAAACAGCACCTACAGCCAAGGAAGGAACAACTCTTGTAACTGTGACAAGAAATACTAAGTAAAAGAAATAGAGAGCACTGGATTTCAGTGATGCAGAATAAGATAGCAAGAGTGGCAGGATCATAAGACAAGATGTCATAAACTGACAAAAAAATTTGGTAATGAAAGTTTGCCACTGGAGTTTGACACCCCCTGAAAAAATTAATACCAACATTACACCAGGAATGACTCTTCTGCACAACATGCAATTTTATAATATTACATAATGTAGTCACATAGCTTCAAATCATCTGGCATGGACGTAAAATACAAAGGCATATGAAAAAACCTGCTTCAATGAATTCACTTATATGCAATATAAAGCTTGAAATGAGATTAATTAAAAAAAAGTCCCCCACATAAGATGAATGGCTTATAATTTTTTCCTCCTCTCTTCATGAAGCACAAACAATGCTTTCCAGCTTTAAAATTATATGCTTTTGCCTGAGAAGTAAAACAATACACCAAACAAGTTCTTCTCGAAATGCCTCTGACATAAGGATGTGTCGTGGTGCACACAGGAAGCAGAATGTGCCACACAAAATAGAGAAAGCAACATATAAAGAGATGGGAAATGCAGTGATAGGAGGATTTCTTCATGGTCCAAACCAGAATGGAAATAGAATAGGCAAATCTAAAAAGCATACTGTAAGAATGAACACACTTTCTTCTAATATGATTAAAAAACAGACACTGGTGTTCAGCAGATCGAAACATGTCCCGCTGAGGAAAACAGAAGTATAAAGTGCTTCTCCAAGAGTGAAGTGGCAGCCAGCCCACAGACTGGGGAACAGAAAAATCTCAGGGTCTTTTTGTTTGTTTGCTTTTGTTATCGCTAACAGTTGTCAGGTACCAGACACATTTCTCATCACTGTACTGAGAAAGCCCCAGGGACAGGTGCTGCAGACATTCATTAGAGGAGGAAACCCCTTGCCCAAAACTGAGAGAACAACACCTTATTTAAGTTATCCCAGAATCCACTCATACAGCTTGCAATGCATGCTTCTAAAAACCCTTGTATTTCTATTTATAACATTTTGAGCATGGTCAAGAATTGAAAAGAACTGTATCATATGGCAAGGATACAGGTAAAGTTAATTTTTTTTTTTCAAAAATCACATTTCTGTCTGAAAATCTAATTAGACAGAAATAATAGTAGTCATTATTAAAACTGTTAAAAAAGTTTTTCTTACATTTCTTACATGCAAATCTAGCAGCACGGTGGCAACAACTGCATTATTGGTGAAAATCTGTATTTTTGCCTTCCATTTTATGCATCCAAAGAGGAAAAATGTGTTTTAAGTAAAATGAATATGAACTGAATAATATTTTAATTTTCNTAAAGTTAATTTTTTTTTTTCAAAAATCACATTTCTGTCTGAAAATCTAATTAGACAGAAATAATAGTAGTCATTATTAAAACTGTTAAAAAGTTTTTCTTACATTTCTTACATGCAAATCTAGCAGCACTGTGGCAACAACTGCATTATTGATGAAAATCTGTATTTTTGCCTTCCATTTTATGCATCCAAAGAGGAAAAATGTGTTTTAAGTAAAATGAATATGAACTGAATAATATTTTAATTTTCTTTATTTGTGAAAAGCTACTTAAGTGGTCCAGTTTCAAACTGATAAGATGTTTTTCAAACGGAATTGCCACAGACTTATTTCTTAACCACTACAGGGCAATACAGGGGCTGTGAACAGAAACTGCAGCTCAGTAACGCTGATAAAAGAACCTAACAGATACATTTCTCATTTTACCGTATTTATGAAAGCAGAGATGGCAAATGTTTAAAATATCACATCTGTATTAGTTACATAATTCACAGCCAAATCATGAGCACTAGAAGTGTGTGTGCCTCTGTGTGCGTGTGATTTTCTTTGCCACGCTCAGAACACACCAGTTCTGAGCTAATCACCAGTGAAGGTTTGATGACTGTTACCAACAGTGAAGCTCCTGGCATTTCCACACGAACTTTTAATGGTAATTATAACAATCTTCTGACACACAGCCATCCCTGAATGATGTGACACGATTTGCACTCAGCAGAACAGAGCCATGAAATATTTATTTTGCAATAATTGCAATATTTGCAATAAGTTTACACCTCTAATGGCTGACCTGCTGTTTTAGCAGAGATGGGCTCCAAAGATAATTTTTTTTACCTTGCTAAGCACAAATCTCCCCACTCCTTTGCAAGCTAGCGGAATGAAAGGAAATAGCAGCTATTTTATGGCTCATAACCACATTCAGTTGTGGCGCTCTACAAAAACATTTATTCCATAGCTGAGCTTGGGGCCAGTGTAATGACAAGCTCCTAATTGTCCCGCTATTATTGCGCTCAGGGACTCTCTTAGTCCCTGAGAACAGCGTGGCTGACTCCAGCTCAAAGACCAGTAGAAGCCTCGGTCTATAACTGAACTAAAGGGCAATATATATGACCATAAATAACAGTAATCATGAATTAAGCATGTTTAAATTATTACTTGTCTCATCAGCATCCTAAAATTAATGTTTTCCTTGGAATTTAAAAGGAATTTCCTACCAAATGTTAAGATACCAGTCATTCCTCTTTTTATCATGCTAACAACCTGGACGAGAAGACTGGAGCTGGTGATGAGAGGCATTTGAGACCAGGCAAGACTAACAAGGAAAGAAGAAACTGTTAAGACATGGAAGTTGGAATAAAGGAGATGAAAAAAAGAGTGGGCAGAGGAAACAGAACTGAGATAACAAACACCGCTGGGAACAAGACATGTGACATGAACAGTGGGAGGAATCCCAACCTGGTAGAGCATAATCACCTCCCGAACACCCAAACACAGAACCCAAGACATGCTCACGCCATCACCTCTGCCCTCAAACATCTGGACAACTTGGACGTGCAGTATCCCACCCTACGAACAGGTTCCAGGGAATGACAACCTCCTGCTATCTTGCTGCCTCACATAAGAGAAATGTAAAGGTTAGAATTGTCCTGATGAGTCACACAGATGCCAGCTTTATTCCACTTAACCATTCTAGAAAATTCAGACTGCATCTCTGACTAAAACACAGCCTGCATTTAGAATTCAGCATCAGGAAAGCAACTTGGAAAACACACTGATATTCTGTACAGAGAAAACTCAGTTAAAAACTTACGTAACTCTGCTAAACCAAGCACAAAGATGATACAGTCTATCATCAGAGATGCCCACAGAACCTTAATTGCTCATTTCCTGTGCATGTCTGCTGTCCTCATGTCTTTAATTAAAAACCACATACCAGTTTCCATCCTTCTTCAAAATTTTTTTGTTCAAATAGATTTTTTCAGACAAGATGAAATTACTGTAAGAAGCAGGACTGCTCACAGTCAAAGTCTTATAAAAGAGAGTACTGTTGAAAAAAAATTAGGGAAAAAACCCAGGGAATTACAAAAAGAAAAAAGGATGGTCAACCTGAAAGGTGGTGAATGCTGCTTTGGAAAAACAGATTGCATACTGTCAGTGCCATATATTTCCTTCATAATACTAAGCAAATCTTCTAAACGAATCTTTCCAAAAAACAATACTTAATCACATTTTTCTAGATTTTGGGCTTGATTCCCAGTATTCCCGAGGAGTCACCAAGGCATCTGGAGTTATTAAAAGCTACATTTAAAAATAATGCCTGTAAGTTCAGGCACTAAGTATTTTAAATTTTGGCACCCCAAATCAGCAAATGCTTTTAAACTTTGTACCATTCCGAGCTTCATATGTATAAAATGCAGCAACATTAGCATGCTTCACTGCACAGAGATTACATGAAAAATAGTGTTTGAAAACTTTTCAATAGTCTGGAGCACTACCCAAAAGCCCAAGGCAACAATAACACGTTTCTGTATTCAAAGCTAAGTTTCAACAATAAGCTGAATAAAGAGACTAAAATTCACAGGGGTCACTGAACAATGTGGGGGTGGTAGGTGGAACTGAATAGATGCTCCCTAATCCCCCTGCCCTCTGCACAGAGCACATTACGCTTACAAACCATATGTTCCAGCAGCCAACACCTGGGCTGCATAGCAAGTTGGGGTTTTTTGGCATATTCTCATTTTGGAGTGCCTGAAGCTCATTGGGAGAAGGCTATGACTGTAAATACTTTAACTTTCAAATCAGTAACAGTATCAGCTAGAAGAGAACAAAGACTCCTCACTCCAGAAAAACACACGGGCTGCCAGTAGAGGCAGCAGCTTATAGTGTAGAAATGTGAGTAAAGCACTACGGGGACAATTTTTGGGGCTTCAAGCTGAAACATTAAATCCTCTTCCTGCACATATACAGAAGTACTAACTTAGGTACAAGAGTCTTATAAAGAAAAGACCACAATGTTGTACCTTTTGCATCTCCTCCAAGTATCCGCAATTCAGAGAATTTAAGCAATACTTTTAACTCTGATGCGCTGATAAATCTAACCACAAGACATTTCTAACATGAATGGATTTCCAGCCTTCCGCTTCGGAGAGGGGGACACAGCAGATGAAGAGGAAGCACTCTGCACAGCCCATGGCTTCAGCCGAATACACAACTGCAATTCGTTCAAGCTGTTTGGCCAACATCAGAAACCATGAGATCCAAGCCTGATTAGTTATTACAGAGAGAAAAACCCTTGAATTGAGTTATAGCCTTTTTGTTAGCTACCATGTAATTTTATTTTTAACACATGCTACATAATTTGCAGTGTTTGTTGTAACTAATTCTCTACGGCTGGTTCTCCTACTGAATTAACTAATACATCTACCGCATTCTAAACCTGAACCATCCATTTAAGATTACTTACATAAAATAACGTATTTTGCCAAATGAAAGCACTAGAGCCAAACCTACCAGTAGTAAAGTTTCACTGAATGAAATTCAACTCTGTAAGCCATATTGTAGAATAAACAATTCTAAGTCAAAGGCCAGCACATTGTTTGACAGAAAATGATTACCGAATTTACAGCAGGTCGGTGGTAAAATGTTACAAAACAGAGTTAAGGTGTGATTTCACAGTTGGTGCGAGTCAATTTAAATTTACACATCGGCCAAAACAGACCCTCTCATTCTCATCATCCATGCAGTTCTTCCATCCTTTCCGTTTGCTGGCTTTCACATGCATGTGAAAACGTGGTGAGCTGTCCAAGGATTTGATACAAGTAGTTACTGGCTGAATTTCAGCCACATAAGTATGAAACAGGTTGCTGGAAGGCACTACGATTGTGGGTGTTGACTGTGTAGCAGGAGATGAAGACAGAACTTCCCCTTTTGGCATCAGCATAGAACGTGGACCACATTAGGCTGTGTATTTATGATGGACTTCAGGGAGTACTAAACCAGGATAGATTTGCTACCTCCAAGCACAGGTACAACCACAGGAGAACAGGGCTGGAAACACCATGAAAGAAACACAGACATTGCCTTTTTTCCCTGAATTCCTTCATGTGACTGCAGAGCTCAGTATATTGAACTCTGAATCCCTACGCTCTGTACTTTTTATGTAGTTACCGTTATCTCCAAAAATGTAACTACAAGAGCATATGCAGACAGGACAGTATTAAAAAAAAATTAAATCTGATCATGATGGAGTCAAAGAAGGGGAAGACTAGGGAAGTAACTAGAAACACATGTAACATCACAGAACACCACTTACAAGAGCTCACTGGTAGTAAAATTTGATGGTGGGACTTTATTGTTTGTTTTAAAAGATAAGCTCACTAAACAAAGGCATTCTGAATGTCACGTATTGCTCTTATTGCCACAAGGATTAGGAACTACAAGCTCAGATTGCATTTCCCCAGTTGCCATAAAAAATTAGGCAAAAAGACTGCCTATGTGCCAAGAACAGCTGAGCATTACTGCAGGCTTCAGGTCTCCATCCAAACCCAATACATCCAACGAAAATGAACTATAAACTACCATAGTCTACTGCTTGCCATGTTTTCGGGGTAACAACAAAAAAAAAAAAAGCCAGAGAACTGACCTCAATTTAGCAATTTACCAAAGCACCACTCCCAGACAATTCCATTAGACCGAGAATTGCCAGTATTTATGCACAGACCACATGAGAACAAGAGTTCCCAGTAACAGAACAAGAAACACAACAAGAACAAAAACAAAAGGGAGCAATAATCAAATTAAACATGGACTGACACAAGTAGGAGCTAAGACCAAAAAATGCAGCTGAACGGAACAAGCTGGATTACTGTCCAGTGTCTGGGGAAGGGTTGTGATCCTCTCTTCTTGCTCCTACAGCTACTAGAACCTCTGGACAGTGCATTTCTGTTTGGGTTTTGGTAAGGGTAGAGACAAGCACACAAATGCAACCACAAGACTCTGAACAACCCAACTGACACATTAAGTTTTGGATTTTAATACTGAAACTTTAGATAATCTAAGTACCAGCACTGTAAACTCTGCAGACAAATAGTCTGAGATTTGAACAAACAATAATCCCCATTCCTTCCAAGTTACCTGAGAGATCACGGTAAGTTTACATTCAAAATACAGTAACTTGAAGAGATTTTTTTTTTTTAATTACTTTTAGGCTGGTTTTGACTGTGCTGTTGTGGCTTTAAGAACAAACGTTTGGGTTTGTTAAAGAAGGCCACTGCTATCTAAGGCATACTGTGCTTCTCAAGACATTATACGTTTAATTAGGCAACATCAACCGAACTTCTAGCAGGAATGAAAAACACCAGTGAGACCAGTGCAGAACACTCACACACTCACTGCAATCCTTCTTGATGTACGCAAGCACTTGGCATATAGAAATTTTACTGACACTATGGTCAGATTTTACCATTTCTATGGAGAGCTAGTAAGAACAAAACTACAGAGATGCCTTATTGGCAAAGCCATTGAAAACGCACAGCAGACCATTTTATTCTTCCTGTTCAGAGTCCTTCTATCCTTTTTCACTACTAATATATTCCAGAAACAAGACACAGTGAGCCGCATGTAATTTTCTTACTCAATTTCCATACAACGGACATTTCTTTTATTGCATAAACCCACATATTCCCATCCTCTCCTTTAAAAATGAAGACAGTGAGCAGTTTAGGTAATTACAGCTGTCATGGAGTGTTTGACAAATAACTTTTCTGCTCAATGTATGCTTTAGGCCACTGGGAAAGCTGTCAAATAATGACATCAGAGTCTACATTAACGCTGGCAAAATGCAACTGTGCTTCCTTTCGTATTTAACTCAGGTGGTTTATAGCCCTTCCTTTTCCTATTCCGTGGTCCAGAACATGAGTGGAATGAACAAATGGGTTGTCCCTCAGCTAAAATGGGGAGAGATAACGAATGATAAATGAAAGCATGAAAGAAAAAGAAAAGAAAAAGTATGGAAGTGTATCCTTCATTTGATAATGAAGAATGAGCATGCTTCTTCATAATGAAGAAGCTTGCTCATTCTTCATCATCAATGAGCTTTGTAAATCTGAGTCACTTCCTAAAATTCCAATTAAGCTGTAAGGGAGGAATATAAAGGCATGAGATACTTTTGCAGTATCTGTGCTAGTAGTTATTACTACACCGCATTTCTTGCACGTGAGCCACCCCTCACATAAGAGAACATGAGATGGCCGACTGCATCACACACTGCAGAGAGTTACCTTCCTGCTAACCCATGCCAACCCTTTCCAGCACAGACCATCTCATCTTCAACTTGATTTTATATGTGATCTTAATTCCAAAGTACAAAACAACCAGAAACTCACTACTGCTTTACTGCCTGCTGAAGTTATCGGCTCAGATCTGAGAATAACCTTGAACACTGATCTCGGTTTAAAAAGTCACTTAAGGGTCTTCATCATCTGGAAGACAGCAGTGCCCAGAAGCAGCCAAGGCTCTGACATGACTAAAGAATCCACTTTCCATTCAAAAGTTTAGTGACTGAGGAAAATTATTAATGAGGAACTTAATTTTTCCACTGATATATAAAAAAATACTGTATTAAGTTCAAAAACAAAGTGCAGCAAACTTGACCTGGTTTTGCTGCTCTTATGACTGCTTAGTGAGTGGTTAACAATGGTACCTAGAAGTTATTACAGCTTGACCACCAGGGTTAGTATTAGTCAAATCTGAATCCACAGAAGGTCCAAAGAAATGTGATCTTCCCATTGACTTAACACCTGAAAATGTACCTTATGGCTGACATCGCTCACCATCAACCTCAAAACCCGCACAGAGCACCCAACCAAACTTGATCAAGCCTCTAATCTCTAACACCCTGTTCCTACTGACCCGCTTTGCTGGTTCACCTGCGTTGAGAGCAGCTTCCAGGCAAGGCCAGTAGATCGGTTAGGGCTCGAGGCAGTGGGGGATCCTGGTTTTCCGGCAGGGTAGTTACATTAATGAGGGACGTGATTCATTCCCACCTCGTAAGCATCGATGCGGTTACACGGACAAGCAGTTACTTTTATTGCTGCAGGAATGGGAATGAGCTATATCAGTGTATGATTCACAACACAGAGGTGTCTATTCAGGCACGTGAGGAGGAAGGTTTGCACGTTATTGTTTCATCTTCAGTTTTGTAACAATTTGGAATTTGAGAGCAATTTCAGTGATTTTTATGAAACACAGACGCGTCCCACCTCATGTGCTTGGTGTCTGTGGCACAGCATGTAGGAAGGCACTTGGGAGTCTACAGCCTGGGGTGTTGTTTAAAGTGTTTACTTTAAGTGTTTATAACACCTAACACACACACACATAGTATCATATTATTTGTGGCTACTTCCATACAAAAGAATTGTAAGCCTCCCATGAATGAAACTGTGCTCAGTGTTATTCAAAACAAAAAAGTCATAGCACAGACTACGCTTAAAAAAAAAAAGCACAAGATGAAGTTATTCACAGCAACCTTCAAAACAGAATTTAAACATTATGTGTGTCCCCACACACACTCAATAAGCTTTGCTTCTTACAACTTAAGAACAGTTCTAACTTTTTTCTAAGGTTCATTGTGATGATAAATGCACAAAAGTGTATGGCATGCACTGCTGCTTATTAGCATTTAATGCTTCTTGAACAACTACAATGCAAATATTCATCACAATAGATGGGAACCTTGGTGGGAACAAGAATTCCCACAAATTGTTTAAGAGTACAGTAAATGAATAGTGTTATAAACAAAAAGCCCTAGCCCCTTACAAATGTGTATGCTGCATTTGCTTACAGATTAGTCCACACATTCATTGTGCAACTGCACTTGTACAAATGAAACAAAAAACACCCCCAAAAATTTATATCCCAACAAGAAGCGTTTTCTATGTACAGATGTGTTCAAGACAAGCAAACCACTGTTGTCTCAAGGTTTGCTTGAGTTTTCATGAGTGTTTCTTTTGTTAGTGACAGATTTTTGCATAAGTAGGATGTTACAGGACGGAGTATGAAGTCAAGACAATTTTAAAGACGGTTCCATTTTGAATTACTTAATTGACAGTGTAACCAACACACTTACTAACGAACACGGTAACTTTAAAAAAAAGTGATGTTGGAAGCTTATTTCTAAGCTTTAAGGCTACAAATCAATACTAAAAACTCTAAATTACCAGATTTCAAAGCTACAAACAGATGGCATGCTGACACCTTTTAAAGTTACTTTTACTTCATTTATACAACTGCACAATCAAAATAAACGAAATCTGCTCTATATCACGTATTAAGAAGATTTCTATATCCTGCACAAAGTCTCATTTCCCAAGTCTCATCTCTCTATTTAGTACAGTAATAGGCAAACACAAATGTGTTTTCACTTCTGATCCAGGTACTTATAGGCAAGGTGTACTTTTTTTAGTCTATTCTTACAAACACATTTAAGGAACAGAGAGGACAAAAGCCCTATGACTTACTGTACCTTGTAAAATATTTAATAATCTTTAATATCCTTAAATCCATGTCATACAGGAGAAAAAAAGAAAAGGGCTGTGGTCATATTCACGGTATTTTTCACATCTTGCTTATGGCTGTTTGAAATTACAATAATAGAAGTATAAGAGCTTAAAAGAAATAGTTTCTCTAGCATACACACACCTGACAGCGCTTCTTGGAGAGTTGGTTTCCCGTGTCAGCAGGACAAGATGAGAGATTGTGAGGGTGCACACGTATGTGCCTATACACACATTCACATACAGATGTGTCAAAGCAAGAACAGGACTGGCTAAAACCACAGCAGCGAACAGCAATACTGAGAAGAACCTCACAGCGCTTTTAAAAACAGCTCCCCATAATGTAAACATTGTAGAGCAGAAATGATAAAGAAAAAAACCCCTACAAATGGGAGAGATCTCATCAGACGGGCAGAGGAAGAACCCTGCCACAGCTCCTCCATCCTGCCTCAGCCGAGGAGAGGAAGGGCGGAGAGCGAAGGGAGGAGGCGAGACCAGCTTCAATTTAACGAAGAGACAGCAAACTGGTCACCTCAGACTCAGTCCTGAGCGGGGGGCTGGCTGGGCAGCCAGGACTCCCAGACCCTCTCCGAGAGCCCCCGCTCCCGTTCCCCGCTGCCTCGCCCCGCTCACGCCCCGTCCCTCACCAGCCTGGGTGGTGTCGCTGAGATCGTGGTTGGCGGCGCTGGCCCGAGGATAGTCCCGGAGCTTCCTGCCGCTCAAACTGAGGGTCCCGCTGATCGCCGCTTCTTCTAGGGCTCGGTCCAAGGAGCGGCTCCAGGAGCCGGGAGCCGAGGGACCAGGCGGAGCGGGACAAGCCGCGGGCATCGCGGCAGAGCCGCCCTCCGGCGCCGCCATTTCCCCGCNACCGCGCGAGCGCCGCGCCAAACCGAGCCGGGCCGGGCCGTGCTCGGGGTGCGCCTTCCCGCCCGCCCGGAGGGGGCCACCGCCCCTAGACACGCCTCTATACCTGCTGAAACTGTTAAAAGTTCTAGTTTACCCGCTAAGGTCGGGTGTCACAGGTTGGTTTTTGGGTGAGCGTTAACTCGCAGCTGCTGGGTGTTGGGCCCGTTCCCGCTGCAAAACCAAGGGTGGAGGGCACAGATCTCAACCAAGTGGGAAATGCAACAACCGCTTCACGTTTTCTAACTTAAGGATCGATGACATTAAAACGTCACACCCTTTGCAACGTCTTAATAAATGTCATCTTGCCCTCCTGCTTTCACTGAACCCACCTGCTGTTCCAGCGAGCACACCTGAGCTGGTAATGAAGAAGAAAGGCTGCTAGTAATCAAGCAGCAAGACAATCACAGTATTTAACACCTTATCAAATATATTTACAGGCAGTATGTTGTCCTGCATTGATAATTAATAGCAGCATTTCCACTGCTTGTGCCTCCTGCTGGCACAGCACTCCCAGACAGGTCGCGGAAGCTGCTCGGGCTGTTGCTGCAGCACAAGGTGTTGATGACAGCGATTCTCGCTATCAAGACACGCCACAGCAACAATCAGTGCTTGGGCTGACACATCTGGTACTCTCATCACACCAAACCACTAAATTAGGCAGTGCTAAACACTGAAACATTAATTAGTAGCGGACACATTTAAATGCAAGTGAGCTTCTACAGTGCCACTCCAAAAAGTGCTCCCTTGTCAGGGTATTAAGAGTGTGAGCCCTCTTTCAACTTAGGTTGCTTTCCGCTGAGTTCTTTAAAATATTTAATAAGAATTTAATCAATAAGAACCCCTTGCAGGCTATCAGAAAATTCACATAACATTCACATAACATTCACATAACAATGTACTGCCCAGGTGAACAGGAACAAGACAATATGAAACCTGTAACTTTTTATTAAAAAAAAATTAACAGCTTCAGAATAGATCAAATGTAGTAACTTCTCCAAAAAATACCAAAAGGTACAGTTTAAAGCATCTTCTCATTAAATACAAACTAGCATTTTTTGATGCACTGCATCAATGTTTTGCATCTAGGTTGATGCAAAAAAAATTTTTTTGTTGCATCCTGGCACATGGAAAACGTATACACTGAAACAGGATGACTGACTACACTCTATCTACTCAAATTCTAACAGTGGGACATTTATTTATAAAAATTTCCTACTAGTAATTGAGAAAGAAACCTTAACACCATTACATTTAGTTTGCTTCTGCTAAGGTATATTTTTCAACATTAAAAATAAGGGTTTAAGTACTATTTAGCATCAGAGTGCACTCTGACTTCAAAACTATACAAAAAAAAAAGCCCTTCTGCTGTCAAATACTCTTCAAGGCTGAACTTGCCAGTATATGCTAGCTAACCTGGAATTTGAGATAAAAATGCAAGGAAACCAACTCTGTCAAATGTAAATTCTTCAAGAATGTGAAAAGGAGTTAAACCAGTTTCAAACACCAAAAACACTCCTGGATGCAGCAAGCCAGCCACTCTTCTACCTGACTGTACCTAACCCTCCCTGCCAAAGAGCAGTGCCAAGATCATCAGTTCCTGGTCTGGAAGTAATTCTGAAGAGGTGCCTCAGTTTTAGGGATTATATAAATTCAGATTTGGGATGCCCCAGTTGTTACTGTCCTGCAGATTCTGATGCCCAGAGCTATGCTTAAAGCAGGTGGCTACATGTTCCTCCCTAATCCCTTACACATGCTGGCAAACTGAGGGCTTTCCTACAGCAATGGTCCTCAGTTTCAGACATTTCCAGATGTCTGACCACTTCGGATCAGCTTCACATCTTACCTCTCTTTGGTATAAACAAACAAGTGCCATGAGATTGCTTGTCCCCAGCTATTTGTAAGAGTCAGAGAAAACGCTCTGGGGCAAGGTATGCAGGATGAGAATCCTGTACCTGGAAGGTAAGAAACTCTAC
The DNA here is from genome assembly GCA_013400655.1 of Mystacornis crossleyi. Lineage (NCBI taxonomy): Eukaryota > Metazoa > Chordata > Aves > Passeriformes > Timaliidae > Mystacornis > Mystacornis crossleyi. Next base: position 24,103 of record VYZQ01056503.1, read on the forward strand.
CATACTGCTGACTTCCTTGTGAACTGCTGTATTTTTTCCTATCAAATTATTCAAAACCATGAAGTTATTGCATTAAGTTTGTGAAAATCCTTTCAAAAAGAAATAAAAATCAAAAGTTTAAGAAGAAAAGGAGACAGATAAACTCCATTTACAGAGGAGGATGATGAAGCTGAGCTACTTGGAATATAAAGGACTCTCACACTGCCTCTGCAGTATTCCTCCAATATGGTATATGATCTGGACCACTTTTAAGGATAAGAGTAGAATAGTCTCCATCCCAGTTACAAATTTTGGGTCTCAGCTAACAGCTTTATTTGTGAACGTGAGGATGCAAAACAGTTTTCAAGAAAGGAAAAAAATGGAATTTTAAAAGCACAAAGAAGTACAGACCCAATGCTCCCATGAAAATGCCGCTACGTCGCTACCAAAGTATCCATGGACTGAGGCTCTGTGCTAAACTGGAGTCTAAAAGAGAGCTCAAAGGCAGTCCCTAAAAAACCCTAAAATGGGGTTTGTAATTAAACACTTAAACAATCTTTACCATAACGGAGGGGTCAAAACTCAGCTGGGCAACAGAATCTTTTCCAACCAGGTGATGGTGCCACTATGGCAGATCAGTTTCTCTCCACTTTTCTCCCTCAGGGCATCGAGTCTTTTACCATTCCAAGTAAAAGTAATAAAGAGAGATAGCTCTGCCACCATCTTAGCAAGATGTCTGGAGAATTCTAGTGACATATACTGTATTCTTCTGCCCACTTTTATCTCAGGTCTTAGGTAGGTGGGCTCAGTGCCCAAGTCCATCTGCCATCTTAGCCCACTGTTACAAAACGGCTTCCTTTGTTCTGAGACAGTGCTGTCCTCTGCTCCTTCAGGATCCCAAATCGTTCGTTCAACGTCATCCCTGTCTGAAAAATAAAGTCATTTAACCAAAACTTTAAAGGTGTCGGGTTAATTTAATCAACGTAATGAAGAGAGAATAATTTTTTCTTCAGTCTGTGTCATTACTTGACTCCTTAGTTGCCTCACTTGGGTATTATGTCACTTCCTACACCATTTAAAAATCAGACTGGACTACACATCAAGAGCTTGCATTCTCAGGATTCATTAGAAACACATAGTATATAATGTCAATACTCAAAGACTACTCAAAATATTGTAAGTTAAACTGAGGAGAGACAGACTGAAAAACAGAACTTTCAGTACACATTTCCCCACACAGATTCTCTGCAACTTTAACAAATGCAACATTTTCACCATTTTAATACAGGTTGCTTTCCAGCTCACTCAGCTGGGGCAACAAGCTGGAGTCTAACCCAAAAGTTCAATTAATTTTACAGTACAGTGGTAGACTATTTCTGACATACTTCTTATTCCTGGATGGAACAAATGCACATCAATGCCCTGACTCTGTGCAGTTTTCTTTCATGCTGGTACTAAGGAGCTGATTACAAGAACAGCATCTAATTCTTGTCACCCTGTAAGAATCCCCTCAATGACAGCATTGGGATTGTTGCACCAAATTGCCTGTCTTCATGGAACTTGTGAAAACTTGCTCATCTTTCAAGCCTTTACATCATCACATTTAATTTTTTTTCCTAGATGGACAGCAAAAGTTGCCTTATAAATTCAGCTGCCAGGGTTCCATGCAGGTCACACAGCTGAAAGCAGCTCATCCCTGAATTACTCACAGTTACTGATGCAAGCACAGCAGAAACACCAGAAGCCTTTTAGAAATATTCAACATTTTAAATCCCATTTAAATCACATGGACATGCAAGGCATGAACTAGAAAAACAGGAACAGTGAGTTTAGCTACTTGCTTGGAGTTACACGGCGACTTAGCGGAAAGACTGGACGTGGAAACAAGAAGTAGTTACTAGTTCCCTCTTTCTGTCACTAGCAAGTCTAGGAGGAAGATGCCTCACTGGCTCATTGGTCTTGAAACTATTTCCACAGTTACGAAAAGAAAACTGCATTTACCTGTTTTCCAACACTATTTATATCAAACTGCAATGGAACGCCTTTTGGAATCTTCTTCTCTTCAGATTGGTCCCTCTTCATCAGAAATGGTGGCACAGGACTACGAGTTAATCGTAACTTCTGGGAACTGTGAAAGAAATATGTTACAAAGGACATGATGAACCTGTGTTTTATGCAAGAAAGCCTTAATGCTGACAGAGGTACGAATTCTTCATCAAACCATTTGACCAGGCTGGCTGAAGAGCTGGAGTGCACAAATTCAAAGAGTTATATCAGGCAGAACTAAAAAAGGGACCATTTGTTATTGTTATCAGACAGAAGAGCCCCAACAGGAAACCATCTTATTTTTAATCTGCAGTTCTGCTGACAAACACGTAATTTGTGGTTAATTAATCCCATAAATACAAAAAAAAATTGTTAAAGTCTTCCTTACTTATAAAATGCTACTCAAGATATTTTTAAAATACACCACCTATAAACAACAGTACCATCAACTTCCCAAAGACAAATACAGCAATGATCTCTTTAAGCATAAGTCCAGCAGTATCTTATGAATCAGGGAGGAACTGTTACCATCACTCATCAAGTAGGTGCTCATTCATTTCAACTCAGATAGGGGCAGAAAACAGCTGTGACATGGCCTGATTTGGAAGTGACAGACAAGAAAATCTAGCAGCCCACCACTCTTCCACTCTATACGGCACATCAAGCTCCTAACTGGGAGATGATGGACGAGATTCAGTTCTAGTATTATTCAAACACAGCTCAGAGACACTCAGAAAGGGGCCAGACTTAAAAGCCTTTACAAGAATATGTGACTCTGAGGTCACCTGAAACACTACCAGCAAGGAACTTGCTAAATGGTTCAAAGCAGCAATTTCGTTTATGTTCAGAACATTTTAGAACTTATTTGAAAACTCACATTGGGCTTATGATTGCTCCTGGGTTGTCAATAGACACAGTCAGGATCCCTCCACTTGTGGTAGAAGTTCGCCATCTAGTTTGAAAACACAAAAATCACTTATAAAAATTGTGCAGAGATTTCAGCCAGGGTATCTTTAAAGGTATGTCCAAAATAACGGCCAGCAAAGAATGTACAAGCTTTCAGAATGCTGGCCAGTACAAAGACCATATGCTGCTACAAGACACTTGGCTACTGAATCTTGTACATTTTACATTACCTACACCTATCCAGGAGAGCACTAAATCACAAGCTGTCAAGGTGCACCAGAACTGCATCACTGACCCAGGAGTTCACTTTTTTAAAACATTCAGTTTCCTTGCCACAGATGCAGCCAAAATGGCCCTCACAGCAAATCCAAGAGGTGACAGACTGCACTCTGTGGCACCTGCTGCTTTCTCAGCCTGTTATGTTCCCAAAGAAACACCCTGCAAAGAGCCCAAAAGGCAGAGAATGATATGGGAAGAGTGTGTGGGGGAAGAGCTGAGTGGCCTCATTGGGCTCTGCCTTTTTCATTTTTAAACTGCTTCACTGGCTTATATACATATTAAATTAAAGGAAAATTACAACAAGAGCTCAGGAGAACACTGACATTTGAATTTTTCTTCCAGTCTGTGCAGTATTCATGAGTGCTAGAGATTAGTCTGATCCTCTTACCACCTTCCCCCTCACTCCTGCAAATGTCTTAATGCAAACCAACTTCTCCTGGTTAAATTAGAAGATAATTTAGGAAATAACTGAGAATAGGGGGAGGATCATTGTCACTCTAGTTGATGGGCCTAGAGGGGAAAAAATCCACCCCCCTTCTATTATCATAGTCAGGAAGTCTGAGCTAAAATGAGAATCTCATGTGTTACAAAACTGAAGTTTTCCAAATTAGATACTTACTGACGAGTTCTCTTCACTGTCTGATTATCAAGATCATCTGTTGACTGCACTTGGGCCTGCACCTGAAAATACATGAATACAGACACCAGATTTGAATACTGTTTCAATTCCTACTGTAGCAGCTGGAAATACAGAAGTTCAAAAACAGAAGTTTAAAGCTGTTTTTACACTCTGCACAAACAGGGTTGTACTTTCAGAGGGACTTCAAAGATAAGAGTCCTATTACCTTCGTTAGAGACTGAAAAGGAATTACTTTAAGAACACAAAATGATTTAAACAAAACTGCCAATACAGCAGTGGCAACATTTTGGAGGACTATGTCAGACTAAGATACATCAAAATGTTATTACACTAGCAAGAAAAGTCTGTCTAGTTCCTGATGCTGTCTGTAATTTTGCAATCCATCTGGAAGGAACACAGCAGCTACTTACAGTCACAACAATGGCAGATGTAGAATGAGGGCACAAATAAAAACTAAAGCCACCACTTTTCATTCACTGTGCACTCTCTAATCTCTCAATCCTACTAAAAATAACTAAAAAATCCTTAAATAACTAAAATAACTGAAATAAATAACCCCAAAATAACTAAAAAAGCAAACCAAACCATAATCAGATTCTAAAATGTATTTCTGCTCTATTCTTCACCCCAAGGCAACTTCTGAAAGCTGGGCAGTGCTTTCTGACATTAACTTTTAAAAGAAAAAATTAATACTTCGCAACTACCCTCAAACACCAACAAGTTCCATGCCCCTCAGAATAGCTCAACTGCACTGGAAAGTGAAGGAAGACTCAATGGATTACAGTAACTAAAGAGAACAAGTGCACTTCCCTAGAACAACCTGTCGCTATTTCCCAGTCCGCCTGAAGTTTCTACTCAGATCTGATATTTGAAGTTGATCCATTAATATCAGTGTTACAGGTTGGCTTAGAACGTGTGGCGCAATTGCCTTGTTCTTTCAAAATCTGTATTACCTTCAGGCCCCTTCTAAACAGGAAAGTTGCTTGACGAGTATCTTTCTGCTGATTTAGTTTGTTTCCAACTCTGACAAAAGTGGATGGCATGTTATTCCTGTAATAGTTATTAAAAAATACAGTTATAAAAGGCTCCACAGGGAACACCTTAGAGAGACTATTATGGAAGTCAAAAAAGTGCCCAAAACATCCATAAGAACATCTGTAGTGCTGCCTCTTCAAGGCTGAATGCTTCAGTTGGGATAAGCTCCTCATGCACTAGGAACGAAACACATCACTCATAAATGGAGAAATCACTGTTGGTACATAGAAGCCTAATGTTCATACATCACAGGACAATTCTGCTTTTCACTTTGCTCACTATCCTCCAGCATTTTAAACATTGTTGATTAGACAAAAAAAATTTTAAATTGATATGTATAAAGGAAGTTTGTTCACAGTTTTCATGATATGGTTACATAGTGAAATCCATTTTAGTTGCAGTTTATAACACGTGTTAATTCCAGCACAAATAAAACATGCAATGGCTTCCCTGAAGCTGCAGATGGCACCAGCTTCCATAAAGGCATTTAGAAAATTCGCTAAACCATGGCTGACACCTCTGAGCTATCAAAATCCACAGCAGCCACATCCATATAGAATCATAAAACACAGCATGGTTTGGGTTGGAAGGGACCTTAAAGATCCCCTATATTCAACCCCCCCTGCCATGGGCAGGGACACCTTCCACAAGATCAGGTTGCTCAAATACAGGCTGCCTGTGATTTAACTGAAGGCAGAATACCAGGTGCTCACAAACCAGAGGTACTTCCTGAGTGCTCTACATCATAACAAACATCTNAATACAGGCTGCCTGTGATTTAACTGAAGGCAGAATACCAGGTGCTCACAAACCAGAGGTACTTCCTGAGTGCTCTACATCATAACAAACATCTGGCTTTGTATCGAGACCATGTTTGTCCCATTCTTGGCTTCCAGATTTGTAGAACTTCACACACAAGGTGGTCTTGACCATATTGCTACTGCCAGTATCTACTGTCTTCTCTTAGCCTCAGTCCTGTCAAACAAGATTCACTATGCAAAGTTGCCAAGAGAGTTCAGAAAGCAGGCTTGGTATTTTACCTCCTGTTTAGCAGGGCAGGCCTCCTGAAAGCAGCAGCTTGTTTTCTCTGCATTTCAGATTGTCTCTGCAGGCTTGTTTTCCTTTTCAAGACTGGGTAATTCCGCTGTGCATTCTTAAAAACCAATAAACATATACAGCATAATGTATACTGTACACACACAAACATTTTTTCTTTCAGTTTCCATTTACAAACTGTGATTAAAAGACACTTGGATTTGCCTACCTCTCACAGTCTAGTGTAATTTGAAAATACCTTCTACAATTTCATGAATTCTATATTCTCCACATTCTCAGGAGAAAACAAAAAGCATCAGACCTCAGCAGTTATTTTTTCACTACCATATCTCCCTAAACTGACAAAAATCCATGCTCCACATGTCTTAAAACTAGTCTTCATAAATCTGAAGGCAATTCCCATTCTACAATACTGAATGAGATGAAGCAGGCAACAATGCACTGAAGTAGTGCACAGAAGGGAGCCTACTGATGGAGTTTAATATTCTGCAAAAACTTTCATTTTTGTCACAGCACATGCTTAGCACCTGCAGGTTGGCTGAATCACTGGTCTGTAAGAAAACCAATTTTCCTTGTAAAATACAAGGAAAATACAAGGCAGCACATACAAGTAACTCCATACTCGCACAGAATATACTTCTGTACTTCAACTCTCTTGACTTGCAATGCAATTAAATGTTAGAAACTACTTTTACACCCAGTCATTATCCAGCCCACTCAAAACAAACATGAACTCAGCTAACACATTCCCAATTTGATAAAAGCTTGTACCATATGTCTCCATTTTATATTTCAGTAGCACTGTTCTGAAGCACTCGTGTCTCATTTTTTTAATCTGTTCTGACACAAATCACCAGTTGCCTTAATTACCTTCTCACTCAATGGCTGTCTGTTCAGAGGACTGATTCCTTTGTGTGAACCCACAGCTTTCTTGGCTGCCAGGCCAGTTATGACTCCATAAGAACGCTTCTTCCCTGCTATCTTCTTTTTGCGGCCCAAACGATTCTTACCATAACCTGCAATAAACATAGAAAGTCCAACAATTCCTCCTGAAAGAAAAAGATTACTGCTTTAAAATGCCTTGCAGGCAGCACAAGTTATTTGACTGCACACTTCAAGCCTTAGAGCAGAGGTCACCACTACACTTGAAGACAATTTGGCCACTCAGTTGCTTTAGCAGGTCTGGCACAAGTGCCAGCACAGCAATGATCAGCTTCTCACACAGAGCACAGATTTGCTGTAGCTCATTGCATTAATTTCTGTTGAAAAATTCTTATTTGACATGTCTACAGGGAGAACTTAAGAGTTTTCTAGCATAGAAAACTACCAAAATACTCTGAAATGGGACTTCATCAAGTACTGAATAATATGAAACCAAACCAAACCAAAAATCCCTCAGCTTCCTACTCATTCAGCAAACTTTAAATTGCCAGCTTAATTTAAAAGGAAAGTAACTCAAAACAGCTTTAAGATTATTTATTTATATCAGTGGTTCCCAAGACATGACTTAAGAGGAAAGAACATAGCAATTGGCCCACAAAATCACATTAAACAGCACATGAATTCTATCACATTTGAAGTGTTTTCAATTAGAAGTCTGCATGGCAGTGCAGCCAAACTGAGGATTGAAAACAGCTTTTGAATATAAAAGGCTTGTAAGTCTGAGGTCTGTAGTATCTCCAGTCACCAGGGTTTGATTAACCTTGTCTGGAGTCATTTAGCTTCATGCTATGAATACAGACCATGTTCCAATTTTGTCCCCAAGCATCCTCCCCTCTAGAACCTCAGACTCCAGAAGAAATTTAAGAGCAAGGAGTCAGCTGTCCAGCAACAGACACATCTAAAACATCAGTTTTAACATATTTGACTTAACAGCAGTGATAATAAATCTGTGCTTCCTCATGAGACAGGAGGCATGACATGAGGTAAGCCACTGATCAGAACCCAGCTCAGATCAATTTGCCATGGAGAACTGCTGTGTGCACACATTTTGTGGCTGGTTAGCAAATGTCCTCGTTTTCCAACAGAAAAGCTGAGAAACAGGGCTGCTTAGGCTGAAAGGGACCTCACAAGCTCTACAGACCAACCTCCGCTCAAATAAATGAAAACGTCCAAGTTAGCTCAGGCTGCACAAGACCTTCTGCAGTTGCTTTCTGTGTATCACCAAGGACAACTTTTATTTAAATGAACAATGCTCCTCCCTCTGTTTTTACCCCCAACAGCTGAATAGAATCCCAGCTCAAGTTCCTCACTTCTTTCCAGAAAGTTTGGCAGCCACTTCTAAAATCCCAAGGAACTGAACACTGTTTATCATTTGTAGTTAGTGAAGTTGTCCACAGAGGATTTGCTACTTTGACCAGAGTAACTTCAATAGCAACAGAGTAGCAATAAATCTACCGGTAAGCTACTAATAACTAGAACGCTCACAAAAACTATTTAATGACAACTTCTGCTTAAAAACAATGTAGGAGATTTGTTTTCAGTGAGAGAAAAAGTGCAGAGCTGTAGAGGGGAGAACAGTTGAATCTATTCACAATCTTTCAAGATTTCACAAATCTGGCAGTTTTACAAATAAAGTTTTCGCTTTTTACTAGAATACAGGCAGGCAAGCTGGTAAGGTTCCAGCAGAGGGAAGTAACTGCCCAAGACAGTAGTATTTAGAGTTTCATGTTTACAGATCAAGTTTCTCCTAAAATTCTAAATCCTAATATTTGTTTCTTTTGTGCTCTTTTGATGCTAAACAATTGCACTTGACAACTGCAGTTATAAACGGAGCCTACATGTTTGATAATCTACAACTTAAATTCACTTACTCTTCACCCACACAAATATCCTCACACTTGGGCTGAGAGATGTAAATTTTTTCCAGCTCTGTCACCAATTAGAGATGTACAAGTAACACAGTTGTGCGGGCCTGCATAGAAACCAAAACTCCTCTGAGCCCTGAGTAACGCAACATTCCCGACCCCTAAAGACATTTGTGTCTAAGACACTAAGGAGGAGCTGCTGCTACAACAAACACTACAGAAGACAAAGATAACTCAGGGATCATTGTGAGTACACCAGACAGATGTGTCTTTGTTTTAAAGGAATGCTACTAAACAAGAAATTGCATGTATTAACCTAAACACCTAATTAGTTCATACTAAGGTGGCAAGCTTTCTTTTCAGACAGTACTTTTCCATATTTTGATCATCCTGTACTAAATAGGTATTTTTCAAAACTAACTGCAAGCAAAACCAGCCTGTACTTCAAGCAGGAACTATCCATGCACTGGATTAAAGCCTGGGAATCATTTTCAAATGACTCCTGTTTACCAAAAAACCCATGAGTTACTCAGGGGAACCTACAGCAAAGCTGTTATTGTGCACTTTTCCTCTCTTCAGTCCCTGCCCATATGATTTTTTTTTCCCCTCTTTGTATTCCACTGCTAAAACACTGGCTTCCCCTTTTTGTATTCCACTGTAAAACCACCAGCTTAAGAGGGCTGACACAGTACTTCCTTTGCATCCCAAGCTCTTACCAGGAAAAGCCAATTCACACTCTGCATTGCCCATTTAAATATTCCTGAGCCAGCATCACAGTCTGCAGTAACAGATACTTTGGGGAGGCCTACAAAGAGAATTCTACCCAGCAAATATGAATATGCTTTTCTTTGCACAAAGCTCTGAGCTCTGGCAAGGCCTCCACATCTCCCTGTACACAGGCTTTGGCATAAGCACTTGTTCCGTCCATCTCTGAGAAGGGGCAAAGTATCATCACAATTTCCAAAACTAAAATTAATTTGAAGAATCGGAAAGCAAGCCAATTCTTCCTTGAGTCAAAGACAGTCCCTCAAGCATCTAAGCTCCCTGATGGGCAAACATGTCAATTACTTTCTCCCACTGAATCAGAAACAAAATCAAATAGATTAAAACAAACCGCTGAATTATAATCAAAAGTGTGACATATGACACTATTTGAAAGACATGTGAACTGACCATGTCAATCCACACATTTTGTTATGCTATATTTCAGCTCAAAAAAGATAATCTGTAATCCATGTTACATTTTGCACACACACCTTTCTGCTGTTGGATTCCCCACTTGGAGCCTTGTGAACTGAACTGTTGAGCTCGATTCTGCTGAAGCCCTCTTTTTATTTTGGGAGAATATTGCTTTCTCTCTTCTTTCTTGTTCAGCTTGATTATATCGTCTACAAGAAGAAAAAAGAAAAATTGACATACTGTCTAAAATTTGACATACTGAATAAAAACCTCGAGCAGCCTGGAGTCACAGGAGACAGACCAGTCAATCCTGCAAAGGCAGCACATACAAGTTAAGGTTCCAGAAATATTAGCACTATAAACATCTAGTCCCTGTTAAGTCTTACAGAACTTACTTTATAATACGATGCCCCAGCAAAAGGGAAGCAGTTGCATACACCCAGAAAATGCAAGAGGCATGTAAGATCATGGCATTCAGCCCAGCATTAAATTAGAATGACTCCATTAGTTTTTGTATATTGTTAAAGAAAATGTAAATCCAGTCTCATTCACAGACTTTGCAAAGTCCAGATAAAGCGTCAATTCCAGCCTTAGTTCTTTCATCCTAAGCTACTTAAAAAAGATCACACAGAGACAACTCGGGCCATCAGTTATCTTCAGATGTTCACCAAGGCTGAAATGATGGGGGAAAAAAGCACGCAAGACATCTCCCCCCAGGAATCTACAATCCAAAGCAACCACCTTATCTATTGTCCAGGGAAACAATCTCAGAGAAGTTATTAATCAGTTCAAGAATATATGTAAGAAACAAACTGATGAAACGTGAACAGCAGGTCTGTCCAGTGTAAATTATGCTACACCAGTTTGATTTCCTTCACTGACCTGGAAACCAGCTCAGGAGAGAAGAGCAAAGCAAGAGGCGTGGCAGCTTTTATGTGACTGTTGGCTTGTTTACAAGAACACCTTAAAGGAAATCGTCAAACTGTGTTTACTGCATCTTTATCATGAGAGCACAACTCATAAAAAATGTCATGTTTCAATAGGGAACCTCCACAAATATATGGATAGTCTTCTTTCAGTCAAGGAGAGATGGAAATGGGGTTACTGTGTTTGTGGCCGAGTTCAAATGGACTCATAAGTGGTAGAACAGAGAAAACAGTGTAAAAAGACATAAATACCGAAAATCACAACACTGTTATCCAATGGTCTGCATCCATTGTAAAGGAAAGCTAGGAGAAAATTACCTCACTTTGCTGCAAAAATTATTGAATATTCAGATGAAATCTACTAGGACAAGGAATACTGATACAGGTTACTCAGGGTTTGATATGCACATAATCTTCTTTACCAGAGGGGTTGTCCCTGGAGCAAGGATTCCAAACTATCCTTTTATACACAAAGGAAACCAAAGCCACTTCAAACACTTCATGCTTCACAGTTCATCTGCTTCATCTTAAATCCTATTTTTGCAAGCTGCTGCACACAAAGTTACAATTTTTTAAACAAAAGCACTTAAGTTTCAGCTATTCTCTTATTTGGGTAAATTAAGGACGTTTGGGACTTCATGCATTTGTTAGAGCAGCCACACTGAAGCATTCTCCTATCACGCCTGAGATCAGAGACCACAATTACAGCTAGAACAGCAGAGTTATCTGGGAACAGTATCGAACTGGAAGCTCAGCTGCAGATAAGCTGCACATAACACAACCAAAACATGTTTAACCTTTATTAGTGTGTGAGAATTTACTTAACATCAAGATCTCAAATCTTAAGATTTCCTAGATTAAGGTCATGTCAGTTTCTCTGATATCACACTAGATGTAGGACTGCATCTTCTCTTTGGTTATACCAGACACAGACACACTTGGGGAAGCAGCCATGGGTGACAAGGTTCTGATACACTCAAAGAAGCTGAGGGATGCACCTGCTTCACAACACCACTTTAGAAAAAACATCCTCATGACACCATAACAGTCCTTTACAATCTTCTATTAGCTAATGGCCAGGACATGTAGCAGTGACTGACTGGAAGGTTAACTCAGCGAGGAAACATCAGAATATGTGAAAATACAACAAACTAGGATCAGTACCTCAATTAGCAACCCTCAAAACAAAGACTGTGTGCTATAAGTAAAAACACGTTTATAGTTTTCTATGAATGCTGTAACACTACTCTACATTCAGACAAACTCTACACATCATTTCACAAGATATCTCCATTGCCCAAAGAAGTCCACTGAATTATTTACAGAGGGGAAAATTGCACAAATCCTTTTATTTTATGGTGGCTCACAAAAGCCAAAGCCATCATTAACAATTCCAGTTTACACTGTGATTCTGCTTTTTGAACAAAGTCTCCTGACAGCACCAATCTATCATGCTCTGGTAGCATTACAGAGCAGTCCTGGAGTGTACAAAAACAATTAATTTTTTTTTTTCTAATAAAAGTAAACTGGAAGATGCAGTCCATGAACACACCAAATCGTCCCTGACTGTTAAGGGGACTTAGTACACAGGACGAGAACAGAACTTCTCTGAGATACCTCACTGAAGTATCTACAGTATGGATGTCAGTTCCTCAGACAGGCTGGAGAGACACAGCTCTGCAGGTTTGTAATGAGTCTGTGCAACTTCCTAACACACACACCCTGCAATAGGAGGGCAGGGGAACACGGGGTAGATTGTCACAGGAAACTTCGTGGTAGGCGCGACGTCATGCTTGGTGTGACTGGTCTTATACTGCAAGGGGGTTAGACGGGAGACTTGCCACTGCCGACTTCCAAACCTGAGAAGAATAAAGGCCAGGCCAGCTGAGAGATCACCAAACCTCATCCATCCCTGTAGTTACGAGCGCCAGGCGAGGCCCTGGGACGCTCCCCGAGGGCCACCCAGCCAAAGGCCCGGGTACCGAGGGCCTCACTGGGCCAAACGCAGGCAGCGCCCCGGGGTGCGGCCTACTCAGACCGCCAAGCGGCACAAAGGGGCGCCGGCTCTTCCCTGCCAAAGATCGCGACCCCCGGGTCCCCGCTGCTCCCGGTGACACGGCCGGGACTCGCCCCCGTCCCCAGCCCCCGGCGCCACCCTCGCCCCTCCTGCGCTCTCGCTGTGGGAGGGTCCCGTCCTTTCCCCTCCCCACCCCCTGCCCTCCTTGGTTCCGCCCGCGCCGGTACCCGGCACAGCCCCGTTGGTTCGTTCCGCCGCCCCCAGTCCCCGGCGCTTGGTTCAGCCCGAGCCCTGTCCCCCACAGCGGCCGCCCCAGCCCCGCTCCTCACCCAGGGACATGTCGATCTTCTCCAGGCTCTCGCCGCCGCCGTGCCGGGCCCCCGCCGCGGCCGAGGAGCCCGAGAGCGGTGCCGCAGCCCCGAAC
>VYZQ01056505.1:0-28989 GCA_013400655.1 Mystacornis crossleyi
CGCGGCCCCGCCCGGCACTGGCGGCCGCGCGGCGGCGCCCGGGAACCCGCGGGGCCCGTCCGCACCTGCGCCCGCACCGGGGAGGCCTTTGGGGATGGCTCCGAGGGATGCTCGCGGCCGATGCCCACGGCCGGGTGCTCCGCCCGCGCGGAACCTTCCTGGGGCACCGGCGGCACGGTCGCAACTTTGCACCCCCGGAGCTCGTCCCGGAGAGCTGCGCTCTCCCCCAGCCCGAGCGGGCAGCGGCCACGCACCGCTGGTGCGGGAGGCAAACACAAAGCGGCAGTGGGGAAACTGCTGTATATAACGATGCCCTTGGCGATCCCCAGCCATCTCTGCCTGCTTCCTTCCCCTTCCTCTTGCCCAAAGGAAACTAAATCTTACAAGAATTCTAATGTTCACCTAATGAGAAGAGCATCGCAGCATTCCTAAACGCATGAATTACTGGTAAATGAGACAGGAGCTGCTGACGACAAAGTTTGGGGGGAAAAAAATAAACATCAAGACCTGTCAGAATACTGCCTTTTCCTTCTCAGTAGATTAGATATTAAATCTGTGGAGATCAGACGTTTTTCTGCTGCTCAACCTTCAGCCACAATGAATTAATGCCACCGAGACTTACTCCAACATGTAAACTGGTATCAATTACAGATGGGGAATGTGAGGATCAGACAGATGTGCTACCCCCTGTGGCGCAGGAGCTGGGAGTTTTTTTAAGCATGGAGATGGAAATGCAAACCAGTTAACAATCAGGTGATAAGGAGGAGGCAAGCTTTAAATCATAGGCATGTGATGCCTTAAAAAAAACTTTGTATGAATAATTTCCCTATAAACTTTTTCATCTGTGCAGAAGATAAATACAGCCAAGTATTCGTAAGTTGAACTGCAATTCCCACATCTATCGTGTACAGAAGTACCTCAAAAGCACATATCTGTATCCCTCTGCCTCTCCTGATGGATTTGGGGCTTGGCCTATTTCTGCTGCTATTTTAAGGCCCAAGGTGTGATCCTAGATCCCCTAAATATGTAACTCGCAGAACTGCTCGGAAATGTTCCTTTACCAAGGCACACTAGTTTATGAAGCTGGATCATGTCAAACAGTAACTTCAGAATTTATCATTCCTCATCAAACATGAAGCAGTGTTAATGGCTGGAAAATTTTACTCCACCTTGTTAAAATCTGTCAAGATTACTGAGAGGTACAAAGTTACTCAAAGATTTGTTTTCAGGATCAAAACTTAAATTATCAAATCTGTTTCCCAACAGATTCTCTCAAAATGTATGTCCCACTCTGTAGGCTGATCCCTATGAAGCTCATATAAAGATCCTTGGATGGATCTTTAAATCCACCCTGTGGGTTTCCTTCATTGCTCTTTTCAGCCTTCCAATTCACTCCAAAATCAACACAAAGAAGGCAGTGGGAGGCTTATGTCCAACAAGTGTAAGTTGGAGGTCAAAACATTACGCTGAAGTTCTTTAAGTTACTAAAAAATTATTTTACAGTTGGTAACTGATTACTCTGCAGTTCAAGATATTTAAAGCCATATTTAGTAATCCCTCTGTGAGAAAGTGATGCTGGTAGAAGGTTAGCGAGTAGAAATGAAACACAAGGCAGGCAACATTTCATCAGCTCTTCCTTAATTTGTATAATTTTGTATAGGTCCTCTTATAAGAAAATAATTTTCAACCTTTTGATTAAATATGACTGACTGCATCAATAAGTTTGCCATATGGCCCAATACCTCCTACTTTGTCAGCAGTTTTTATAGACTGAACTAATAAAAAAGACCTGAAAAAGAAACTCACATGTAAAAAATTTCCACCCTTTGATGATATATGCTGATGTGAAATGAGGCAAACTTTCTTCCTGGTGAGATTTTTGCCATTAGGTTATTTAGGCTAAATCCTAAAGGCTCACACAGAGGTGCCTGTTGAGTGACTCAGAGGACTCAGATTCTCCTGCCCATCCACTCAGTGACCATGAAGCCCCAGGGTTATGAAACAGAGCAAGAAAGGAAAGGCCATCCAGTACCTTCTTCCCAGGTGAAGCAGCACAGTATTCCTTTCTCTTCTCCAAGTATGTGTCTTGCAGGGTAGCACCAGCGCAAAGGTTTTTAGATGTCTCAATTTCTTCCCAAATCTGACCTGTAGGCTTTCATTATCCACTCCCCTGTCTGGACAAAGCTGGCAGTATTTCTCCAGCCAGCTGAAGAATTTAAAACTATTTTAACGTGCTAAAATAATAAGCAGCTGAAGCTCACACAAATAAGCTAAACCAAAATCCTTCATAAAAGAACAAAAATCTCATGAACAGGACTTAATAAAAAGTTTTCTTTAGGCACTTGAGCATTCCCGTTGATTAGTGAATACTCACTGGAGTGTTGAGATCTCCTCACAGGATTAAAACTAAATCAGGTGCAGGTGTTTGTTCCTTTGATCTGTCCTTGATTAGAGAATCAGGTGTGTGTTAAGTGACTGGATGAGAGCTTGTCTTTTGGAGCCTCAACACCCACATACTCTTTTTGTACAAACCCTGTCAAAAAGGTTCCCTTGGCTTATTTTTCATATCTGTCTTCCCTTTGTTCCCCTCACATGAAAGAACTCTGAACTGCAAGTCAGATCTTTCTTAAAAGAGCTCCTTCATACTCCAGACTTTGCCATCAGTATGATGTAGAAGCTCCCAGCTGGGGTTAAAGTTCTGGTGGAAGAAATAACTTTGGATGAGAAGAAAGGAGACAAATTATGAGCAGAGAGAGAGAAGCCAGCAGAGGCAGCATCAGTCTCACATCGCTCAGGAGCAGAGCAGAGAACAGCACCCAAATATTGTTTTCTGTTCCAGAGCTCCAAGCATTAAAATATTTCATTTTCTAAACGTGATGTATGCAAATACACCTGCCTATGTATCTCTTACACAGGAACCACCTTCAGAAAGGGACCTTGCTATTTATTCATCTTTAGAATAAACAGAACATTTAAAGCATTTGATAAAAAATAATGTTGGCGATTCCACCCCAAAGTCATAATTGTGTAAAGCTACAGTTCTCAGTCATTTCTGTAGGAAATATTTACAAGGAAGATACACAAACTTAAGTATAATTGTCCAGTCATGCACTTAAAAAGTTGCTTCAGAAGGAGACATTTTTCAATTTAATGTAAATTATCTATGGCAAGAGAACAAAATTAAGGGAAAGTAGCAAACAGCTCCATTGAAACACAATGTTTTGAACATTCCCAGTCAGGGATTAATTCTTAAAATATTTTTTTAGAATTTCTTTTCTGAATAAAAGCCTATTTCATGTTTTCTTAAATTTGGAAACTTTTTTCTCTTTATAGTAAAATATTTTCTGAGTTTATTTCCAAATTTGGGAACTGGCATGAAGTTGTTCTAACCAAGAGATCTCAAGAACACAGATCTATGATATGTGGGAGAAGAATTGGAGGTGAAAGAGGATTTATTGGAGAAAATAATTGTTCTGAACAGCAGACTATGTCAGTGCTGCAGATGCTGTATCAAAAGAAAAAAAACACCAAGAGAAAAGTGGTAAAAGTTTTATTTAAAGTTTTAAAAATAAAGCTTCCATGTATTTATCAGGAAGATACAAATAGTACATACATATTTAATGCTTTAAAAATTCATATTGTATTTGCAACAAAGAACATCTCCAACACATCCACATCCACTGTGATTTATTCCTTCTGGGTGAGGCTGCTCAGGCCATTACCAGTGGGAAGGGAACACAGAAACCATTTGCAGTAGAATTTGTGAGCTTCGGGGAAAGCATTTGTGGTGGTGGTGGATGTGTCACAAATTTCAGTGCCACAAACACTTGATGAATGGTCTTCAGAAAAATTATGCATTGGTACAAAGCTTGGTAATAGTCCATTGACAGTCAAAACTTTGGGCATTAGCAGGAAGCGTAGCCTTAAATGATCTGGGTAAAGATGGTTTCTGGATTCTTGAAATTTGTGACAAAAAGGACACAAACATAAAGAAATTAACAAACCACCTTCAACACACAATAAACATGAAAAAAATGTGTACCACTGTGTATACGTACCATGCTGATGGTGTGGGAGTTCGCTTTAACTTCAGATTTCTTCAGTTCTTTTTAATTCTTGGCAATTTATAGTGCCTTGAGCAGTTTTCTGGAGGGTGTGTGATATGGAGTGGATAAGGCCAGTTGCACTGAGTGCGGTGGGGGGTTAGATTAGTGGATCTGATTAGGTTGAATTTTTCGTTTGCTTGGGCTTTTTGTATCAAATACTGGCATCTGAATAGTTTAATACTTTTGTCTCCATGTCAGAAGAAAGAGTTGCTACCTTTTTGTTCATAGAGTTCTACTCAGGAGAATAATTCTGGGATATTTGGCCTTTACTTTTACGTTATTATTACATTTAAGTTTCAGATTTCAGTCATACATAATAAAATGAACTACATTGTCACATAGATTTAATATTACTTAATTAGAAATTCATAGCTATTTAGTAGAATCTTTGAGTAGAAAGATAATACTTCTATTTTTAATGCCCTAATAGCAATATCTTCATGTGCTTGTATCTACATATCCGTAAATTTGAGAGTTTCCCACTTATTTGCCTGTGATAAAATGTTAATCTCTTTCCTTTCTCCAGGGAGTTGTAATTTTCCTCTCCCCTGACTTTGAGTTATAGCATATGTACAACTTCTCTCGAAGAAACATCTTGAAGAAGCAACTGCATGCCCAGCTCCCCAGCACCTCCTGATTTGTATCTATCTGCTTTATCTCCAGGTTATTTTGGGAGCGCCTTGGGATCGAAGGCCGTTCAGATAGGGCTGATGGCTTGTT
The DNA here is from genome assembly GCA_013400655.1 of Mystacornis crossleyi. Classification (NCBI taxonomy): domain Eukaryota; kingdom Metazoa; phylum Chordata; class Aves; order Passeriformes; family Timaliidae; genus Mystacornis; species Mystacornis crossleyi. The sequence continues at coordinate 4,827 of VYZQ01056505.1, forward strand.
CCTCTCTGTGTGGTAAAAAGGTCAGGCTGCTTTAGGTGACCTTTCTGCTGGGAAAGCTGCAGGTCTGCGTGCTGTCTTTTTGCTGTTCTGTGCGGAAGGATTGCTTCACAGATTAAACACGATCAGGTTCTATGCTCCCCTCTCTGTTTTCACTTCCATTTATATTTAGGCAGAGCCATGGAAGTGTTGAAAGGAATTGTTGAAAGCAATGACATCAGTCTTTTCTCCTTCATGGTTGGGACAGTTGCTACTGAAATAACCAGGGCAGGACTCTGGAACATTTTAATCCACTGCCATCTCCAGCTGACTCCTGAGGATGCCACCAGCCACTTCCCTTTTCTCTTCAGCTCTCTACTGGTTTTCTTCCCTGTGCAATGAGGATGATGATCCTGGGTTTCCTTGTAAAAGAGCTACCAGATCCCTTAGCTGTGACCACAGAGCCAGGCTCTTGAGGAATTCCATGTTGGCCAGCATGAACTACGCAGCTCTTGGCCCAAGGAGCAGGTATATCTTTTAAAGGAAAGTAAATACTGCAGATGCTGTAGAAGGGGCTTTGTAGCTCTTGTCATAAATATGGGAACCCTGAGGGACCAGAGGAAGTAGTCCTCTGCTCAGTGATGATTCCTGTGGGAGCTGGAGAGTCCAGTTAAGCAATTTCAGCAGACATTCGGGGTCTGTTTGGTGCACTGAAATGTCTTTAATTCTTACATTGCCACAGCAGGATCAAGAGCAACTGAAGGACTGACAATTTGAATGGTTTCAACTTTTTTTGCTGGTGCCACAATTAATAAAATATTTCATGTAGAATCATTTGTACAGGTTTGGAAGAACTTTTTCCATACTTGCAGACTTTGCAGTCTGCTCTTTCTAGAGCTGTCTTATCCACTGACACCCTCAGAATGTGCTAACATTTGCATCACAACCTCAGACTTTTCACTCTATATTTGAGGAACTCATTGACTGACATCTGCATTTACATTATAAAAAATTTAAAATTCCTTTTTTGCAGTGTTAATTGAAATACTGAAAGACAGAATTTGGGAGAACCTTTTGTGAAGACTACTTGATTCTCAATCCCCTAGACCAAGTTTCTAGCAAGTCTTTGTAGTTCATTAACTACTGGATTTTAGAATTATTGTCTACCCCTCAGCCTAAAAGCATTTGGAATTAGTCTAGAACTGAAGATTGCAAATCCTGGAGTGTGGACTAACATAATTGAGAACCACATGCCTAACATCACACATGATTCTATGTTTGCAGCAGAGAAAATATGTAAAACAGTTTTATCAACAACAAATAACAGGGAAGCTATTGGTTAGCAAAGAGAAAGAAAAATAAATTCCCTGAAAATAATGAAACATTTTCCAAACCTTTTATTTGTGAATCCATATTGCTTTAGATAAAGAATCAAGCTGGCAAGTGGCCCATTATAAATAAGAGAGAGGAAAAAACCTACAGAGGTGTATTCACTCACTTTTAAGGGTAGAAGCTCCCAAAAAATCCAAGAGCTGCAAAAATCAGATCTGCCAAAATCTCTGACTTTCAGAATTATACTACAGTTATAGAAATAGGTAATTTATTTCTAGTATTTTTATCACTAATGTATTCACATCTCTTCTCTCATATGTGGAATATATATTAGATTCATAAAAATGAATTGAAATTTACTATTTCCTGAATTATCTTATTCCAGTTAAACCCTTGATTCATAAGGCAATTGCTGAAGATAAATAGAACTTCATGAATTGTTCATAAACTGCACAAATTCACAAGTTAGAGATGAAAAATGTAAGCCACACAACCGTTCATCTGTAGGGCACAAATTCGAGTCCAGGTTTGAGATCAGCAGCGACCAAGATCCATTTTCATCTTATCACCTGAAGGCTTTCTGGTAGCATTTGTGAACTCAGTTTGTTCCTTCAGCTCCATCTTTACAGGATAAGTGGCCACATAAATAATTCACTGGAACTTGTCAGAAACAAGAAGTTGTGAAATGTAAAGTGTCCTCCATCCATCCAGCTGTATAAGCAGCGCACAGGTTCTAATTTTCTAACCTTTCACTAAGCTTTGCATGGAACTAGACACAGAGGAGTTCTTGCACATCTTTAATAAACTAAAGCTCCTCAAATATCAGTTCTTTCTAATAATATGCTCCCTAGAAATACCACCTTTGAGGTTTTTCTGTTCTTTATTGCAAAATTATTAGGAAAACCTTCTCACCAGGGACCCTTGGCTACCCAACAGTTACATTAAAAAGCTTCTCCTTAACTGAATAACTTTGATGTTCTGTTTTTCAAGGGGAGCATGTCAGAGTCATACTTATCTGAAAGAAAGCACGGAGGGGGCAGGGGGGACATGGCACTACTTATTTTGGCATTTTCATGGTTTTTTGCATTGTGGGTTAGATTAATGGGATTTTTAACGTATATGGAACCTTAAACATTTTTTAATTTGCATGAGAGAGAAAACATGAGGACTATCCCCACCTTTGTCATGGCAGCACTCTGGCCATGACTCCTAGGAGAATATGGAATAATAGAATCGTGGAATGGTTTGGGTTGGAAGGGACCTTAAAACCATCACATTCCACCCCCTGCCATGGGCAGGGACTCCTTCCACAGACCGGGTTGCTCAGAGCCCCATCCAACATGGCCTTGAAACACTGGAAGAGAACAAGAGAGCCACTTGATCTGCAGCAATTTGGATCTGATGACTTTCAGCCCATGATGTGAACGCCAGCTCCTCTGCAGTGTTGGCTGAGATGAAGGGATGCTGAAGGCCATTAATGCTTCATTGGAGTCTGTACAAAAAAATAAGTCTACATGGATAGTCACTGAGTTTATTTCTGTAACTACAGCTGCAGAACTAGAGTTTTAAATAAACCAGATTTTTACAAGATTTTGTGGCAATTTAAATATTTTGCCCTTGCATAATCTGTTAGAAAAACTTTTCTAAGAAAGTGATTGAAAGTAGGCATTTATAATTTGCTTATCCTACCATCACATTGAGAACTTAATCAAACAGATGTAGGATTTGTACTTATGGACCAGCTTGCAACTGCGCCAAAAACCGCGTCCAGTGCCCTCCATTCCTTCCCACTGACTGCACTAATTCATGGGTTTAGAAATTATAAATTACAACAGACTTGCTCTTCTGCTGCTGTGAAAATTTAGCCTCCAGGTAGCCACTAGTAACCCCCAGGCTGTCCGGATGCAGACAGGTGTGGAAGTAATCTGAGAATCATCCCTGTGCCANGTCCTGTATTTAAAGTGTCCACTTTGAGGTTTGTGGAAAACTCCTTTTTGTCTCAAGCAAAAAAAAAAAAAACAAAAACAAACAAACAAACAAAAAACCAACAAAGAGCACTCTTTAAGACACTAGTGCCTACAAAAGGAGTAAGCACACAAACATACAATATCAGGAAAAGTTATACAGCCCTGGATGTCTCAGCTGTACCTGCCTCACTAAAGGCACTGCTTTTTTGGGAGGAATCATGTTGAAATAATGAGGCAAAAGTGGCAATAGCCATTTTGCAGCAGCATCACAGGCCTTAGTGCTTTGATACATGCAAAAGGTCTCCTAACATGTATTTACAGCCAGTCAGTGACTACAGATAATACCACATCAGTACACAGATCAAGCTGATGCTTAATATGTCTTTCCAAACCACCTTTGCCAACTGCCTTTATGCAAATAAGGGCCACATGTTAATTGCTTTAAATATTGTAAGGGATTAAGCAATTATGGGTTTTTATAGAATAGAGTCAATAAAAAAATATATTCTCTTTTCAAGTCTACTACATGAACTTAATTATGAGATAAAGTGTTAATGATCTTGTAGTAATTTTACAGTGTGAACAAGGCAGATGTACAGGCTGACCAGGACCATGATAACAGGAATTTCAGTGGGAGTTCAACTGGGTACCTGCTGCTGCAGAAAACCCTTCAGGTTACAAGTCATTCCTTGAGGAAATGAGTTTTTCAAGCTGGCATAGCAGTAAGAGCTTGCAAAGGGCTTGATCCTTCTCAGAATAGGAGGTAGGACCCCAAACCACTTCAGAATTCTACAGGTTTTATACAAAAACTTGCTTGAATAATCTCTAGCAGACTCTTCAAGGTTGTCACTAACGGTGAGGGGCCACTACTAATTTTGGTCATTAACCTCATTTGATAGAAAGATAATCTGTTTCTCCATTATTGTTAATCCCTTTAAAATATTTCTAGTGGTTCTCCCATTAATCCATGCCCTTTATTTGGTTGCAGGGGGACTAATTGCAGAGTAAGATAATGGTTTGTATGAGTATGTCTGGGGAAAAAAACAAAACAAAACAAAACAAAAACCACAAAAACCCACAAAAAAACCCCCAAAAAACAAAAAAAACCCCTTATCTTTAAAAAGAAAGTTTTCTTGAGAGAGGAGGATTTTAAAACTTTTATGTTCCCTAGGCCTGGAAAGGGGTGGGTTATGACACCTATGTAGGGATTCCTAGGTACAAATCTCCAGAAGCATGTAAAACTAGGATTTATGGTGTATTCTTACACCAAACACATTTAAAATCCTTCAGCACTATTCAAATAAAAGCAAAACTTGACAGGTAGATAACATTTCCCTTGTAGCTGCTGAGAAATAGGTGTTTGTAACATGATTTCTCCTCCCTTCTTTGTTCAACACTGAGCTTGTAGAACCGTAATGGGAAACTGGCATTTCCTCGGATTTGGTGAATCTGGGGACATGATGGTGTAAATATAGCTCAGTCAATAAAACAGATGTAACACTCTGTGTGGCAGCAGTAACAAAGACCTTTTGCAAGGGCCAGGGGTTTCAGCAGCATTTTGGGAGCTGGTGTCAGCTTCGTTTTAAACCCAGCAACAGAACCATCAATTTAATTAGGTAGAAAACAATGAAAAAGGCATGGAAATTGATTTGGGATGTAGAAAGTACAAATTTTTGGTGAGATTTTTGCCCTGAATTTCTCATTCATGCCTTCTTTAATACTGCCATGTAAGTAGCTATGTTTAAATTCCCACGCTGACACACAGAAAAACTGGAAGACTTCTTGTACCTATGAACTGCTTCCTCAACATGCAGGAAAATATGTCAGAAACTTTCATGAGGGTTCTCAGGCCTTATGGCACAGCTGAGAAGGTCAGGATCAAGGCCTGATCTCCCAGTGCTCCATGCCTGATGTAGTTCTTTCCCAAAGGGGTTGCACAGAGCACACAAAGTACGAGGCAGAGGATCCATGTTTCATGTAAGCTGTTTCTAAGCCTTAATTTGCCATAAATGGCTAATTAAGTGAATGGGAAAGAGCACATCAGACCCCAAAATCTTCTCTAACGACCTCTCCTGACAGATGCCACCCCTGGAGACCCTCACCTCCCAGAACCACATAAAGCCACATCAATCCAATGCAGCAGTGAATCCTGTTAAGAAACAGTTTGTGGACTGGTAACAGGAGGGTCATTTTCAATGTAAATTGTGTAAATCAGCTAAGGTGAAGTCCTTCATTATTGATAATTTCTGTACTATCTGCAGCATCCGCCAGGTTTATCACCACAGTTGCACATTTGCTGTCACGCGCTCTGAATCAACAACACCCTTTGCACTTCCCTGCATTTATCTGTATCCCACAGGTGTCACTGACCCTGTCCCTGTTCCCTCTGTCTGAGCTGACCATGGCTCCCCGGGCAAAGCTCACTGTGTCCTGGTTCTGTACTCAGGATACTAAATCTGTGTTTGAAAGAGACATTTGCCCACAGACCAACAAAGTAAAATGAATTCCACAACAATCCGCCTTTGCTCATTAGGTTTATGAATCTGTGCAGATTCTCCAGTGAGGCATAATTCTTCCGCAACACTAAAAACATCCCTCCCCCATTACGCTTTTCTTGACTTCTAAGCTTTTAATGCCTTAAATATAAAATTCTTGCACTCAACCTTTTTCTTTTACCTACATCTTTCTTCATTTCTCTATTTCACAAAAGCAGCTTTATTCCCTTGTATTTTACTCTATTTTACATCCTTCCTTTCAGCAAGCCACCTCTTATGAATTGAGTGCCAAGAGTTAAAGCTCCACCATTTCAGCACTCCTGAAAGTCCAGGAAGTTTTGAAGACGTCTCATGATTTATGTATTTGCATCGAGCATTCTTCACCTTCTGCAAAGTGTCAGAAGATAATGAGGTGATGAAAAGTTTGTGAAATGGGATGTGAGAGGCCATGTGTCAGACATCATACTCCAGTAATCCACTCACAAGTCCCCTTCATATTCCCTTTTTCCATCAAACTGGTCCAAGGTTTTCAACTAAGGATCACAGCAGGAGAAGACTGGACTTTACCTCAGTAAATAAATGAGAAACTTTGATGTGAATAATGTGTTTACATTTTACTTGGTTATCTTCAGTGGATATTGTTAATTTCTACCATGGAAAATACTGAAATCTCACGAACCTCACAATTTTCATAATACTGTTTGCATAAACTTTTCCAAACAAGGTTCCCAAGTCCCATGAACCATCTAAAATGAATTATTGAGCCTAAGTACCAGTCCTGGAGCTGAGGGAGCACATGACCTACCTCACAGACCTTTGGGGAAGAAGATTAACTCAAGGAACCCATAGAATTTTTCTATAATACCCAGCAGGGCATCACCAAGGTAAGTTCAGGCACTACCATCTTGGCCAACAGGCTCAGCTCTGTACTGTGATGGGCCTGTTGGAGCTGAATGGAACCAGTTTTGGGGTTATTTCATAGCCTTTCCATAGCAGTAGATTGAAAACCATCTTCAGCAGGTCAAATTAACAAACAACCCTTTCAAAGATCTAGCAATGCAAAAGAGGAATTTGCTGTCCTAAATCAAAAAGGGAGTTGTATGTTAAATGATTTTCTGTATTTACTTTTTTGATGGTTTTTTTAGAAAGCAATTGACTACTCATTTGGAAACTGGCAACTACAAACTTAGGAAGCATTGAAGTATTAAAAACTACTATTAAACAGTTTCAAATGTTGATTATTACCTTAAAATAAGATGAAAAATGCTCAATTATAACTGAAACTCATTCCTAATATGTTGTTATTCACCATCATCTTTGCTTCATGAAATCTGATTCCAATCTGAGAAGATTTTGCCTTGTTGTACCTGCCAGGGTAGACGCAATTTCTTACAGCCATGACTGTGCCCTCACAGCTAGTTTATAACTTCACCTTGCTGTCAGAGAATTCCTATCATATTTATTCAGCTGTAGAAAAATCAACCCGGAAAAGTTCTGAAAAACCTTCATGCTGTAAACCTTTCTAAAATGATGAAAAAAATGATCACATTATCACATTATTAAAATATTAATAGTTTACAATTCTGCTAAGGTTTGCATTCATGAGATGCAATGAACAAAACTGCTATAAATTTTAAAGGAATTTAGAATTATTTTACCACAGCCTGTTAATAATAGAAAGACTATTCTTTGAAAGTAATAGAGCAGAAAAATAAGGCTAGATCTTGTCTCAGGTCATATAAACCATCATTTAAAGACTATCAGTGTGTTGTGGTTGTTAGAGGCAGTGACACAAAACTAATTTATGGTGACCAGGCAGAAGGCATCCAGCTGGAGAAATCCTCCCCAATAATCAATGACAAAAGAGTCACCTCAGCCGGGTTTTCACTGCAAACTAAGACAGGAGAAGCACATGCTGCTTTCCCCACTGATTCCCCTGTCAGTAAGGGAAAGGTTGGAAGAACTAATTAAGCCTGAAATTATGTACTATCATAGAACATTTGACCGTGATGCAAATGCTTCTGATCCAAAGGTAATGAACACAATAGAGGAAAACTGTTTGAGGAGCTGTTTACCAAAAATGAAAGCAGAGCCCACACTGGCAAATCCCTCTCTGCTACTCTGCCCAGTAGAACAAGGCTTGCATCACTGACAGGAAAACCTGTCCTGCAACACTAACACAGAAATTTGGCCCTCTATTTAAGTGATTCAGGACTGCTAAATTGTGTTACATGGAGAGAGTCTTTGCAACATGGTTCCAGCATGTCTTTACATTCCTCTTGGCCTCCACCTTCATGCCATGATCCCATGAGGATGCTTCTAAAATATAATTCACATGAACCACAGAATAGGAAAACTCACAGGAAAATCAGCAAAGAGAAAATCATGGAATGGTTTGGGTTGGAAGGGACCTTAAAACTCATCCCATTCCACCCCCTGCCATGGACAGGGACACCTTCCACTGTCCCAGCTTGCTCCAAGCCCTGTCCAGCCTGGCCTTGGACACTGCCAGGGATCCAGGGGCAGCCACAGCTTCTCTGGACAACCTGTGCCAGGGCCTCCCCACCCTCACAGGGAAGACAAAGCCCAGTGGTCAAGGCCACCCAAATTCCATTTCTGCAGATGTGATTGCCCTTTGTTACACATAGATAAATTCTACAAGGGGTGGGAAGCCTCTAGGGGAAGGAGAAAAATAAAATTATGTTTTCTCTGAAAATCTGCACTGTCTTTGACAGTTCCAAGAAATAAGTGATATCAAAATTCATGTTCCCTGTTGATGCTTTGATTTGTGTAGGTAGCCAGCCCAGGCAGACTGGGTTGTTCAGAGAGCAAGAGAGACCAGAGAAGGGGAGGAACCATCTCCTTGAGCTTCATCCTAACAAATGAAACTTCTCAAAAAAAGACATACTTTTTTTTTTTTTTTTTAAGAAATTATTTCTGTGGTTGTCACAAAACCTAGGGGTTTCTATACACAGGGCTTAGAGATAAGCAAGGGCTAAAATCTAGCACAGTAACAACAGATACTGGCAGCAGTTCCCCAGTTTGCCCAGCAGCAGCTGCAGCTGGAGTGGCACCATGCAGGTCACAGCTTTCTCCAGTCCTTGTCACCTCAGCCTTCAACTCTAATTCCTGAGTCACATACGAGAAATTCACACTACTTCTCATTTAATACGGAACCAGTTACAAGTTTTGGTTGGCACTGTTCCACAATGGAATTAAATATTTTCACTGTGAGAAAAAAAATATGTTTAAAAAAAAAAATTGAACAAAGGCAGCACTGGAAGCACGAGGCACTAACCCCTACAGTAATCCTATGGCTTCTGTCCTGTTCCCACTGATAAATTTATTACAAATGTGTAAGCATGAACTGCAGCAGAAAATTTCATGCTTATATTGATGAGATTAATGGACTATTATCTCATTTCCAAGATTACTTAGAATTGATTTCATGACACCTTTCCTCTCACAGGTTTCAAGCTTTGATTAAAGAAAGGCCTTGGCTATAAAACCGGTGCCTGAACTTTGCCAAATTTGAACTGTGTTTCCATACAGGCTTTTTTTGTTGAAAGCACAGTCACATTTTAAGAAAACATTTGTAAGAGCAAAAACCACATTTCTGTATTATTCTTCCTTTTTTCCTTTTTTTTTTGGCACTAATATGCTCTGAGGAATGCAGCAGCAAGGAGCCTGGTGCTGATGCTGTCCCCCAGCAGTACCTCATGGCAATGGTGCTTTCACAGGAGGTTTTAAGGGTAAGGGGCTTTAATGGTGTTTTCCTCCAAGTCAGCACCAACACAAACCCCACAACAGAGAGAATAGCACTGCACACTCTGTACTGACTTGAAATAACACTCTCATATGGCAGCAGCAAAGCAGAGAACCTAGACTTGGGATCTATAGGTATAATTAAACTACATGATAAATAAATAAATAGAAACAATGGCATCTGTGTCGCTCTAATGTGCCTTCACAGGAATGAACCTGTGAATGAACAGAATCTTCTCATGGTGCACACACAGCTTGAAGATTACTGTTGGCTTTGGGAGTTTGCCTTGTCTATGGCTACAGTTTTAAAATGGTACACAACTCTGCTGATTAAAACTGGAAAAAATGTTTTGCTGATTATTTCCATCCAGAAACAATAGTATATCATTGCTAGCTGATAAAGAAGCAGAGTGAAATGTAAATGTACAATAGAACTACATTCCCAATGTGACAGTAAAGAAATCACTGTAATATCCATCTGGTCCTATCACATATTTGGCCAAATATAGCCCTTTCTATAGTACATTATTTTGTTTACTTTCTGTTACACAGACATACTAGAACTGCTTACAAATGTGCTCCTTTTTTTCTCTCTCAGCATACAATCACAACTAATTTTAAAAGTAATCCAGAAAAGAAGCCTGAAACAACTGTTAGAACAAACTATTTTAATTATCCCTTAATATATTTATATACTAATACTATATTTATGTATGTATGTGCCCTATGTTTCTATAGCTCTATACTAATGTGGTCCTATAGTAATAAAATTTTTACAACCAGCCTATAGAAAGTTGGTTCTGGACAAATATCAGATTTAAGAATAAAACTTGAAAGAGAAAGTTGGGGAAAATACTTTGCATTTTGTGCAAAAGTTGTTGAGCCTCAAGGGTTTGAACTCCCCCTGCCTGTTCAAAAAAAGAAGGTTGCTCAGTTATTGGCACCCCCACCCTGCCCACCTGTGCCATGTTCTGAGGTGGGACTTGCTCTGTATATCCAGAGGAAGATGTTTGATAACAGGGTGTCCCAGCAATTGCAGCTTGCGAGGCACAAATTCCCCTCTCTCAGCTGAGCTCTGGGCCTGGGGAGAAGTCATTTCATAAACACATCTAATCAAATTCTGCTCAGAGTCTCAGTCAAACTGAAGGCAGACAAGTATATTCAGAAGAGGCATCTGAAATGAATTTCACATATAAAATCAGTCTAACAACCTAAAAAAAATAATGCATTTGGTGACTCATCTGTCTTGATGTCAGAACATCAAGAACTCAGGGAAGGGAGAGACTGGAATGACTAAGTCCTGAGAAGTGCAGGACACATGAATGCAAACTGCTCAAGGAATGTCCCCATCCCTCTGGTCACAGAGGGAGGAACGAACAAACAAAGATTCCAGAGTGCAGAAAGACACCAGGGAAGATGGAAGAAATAAAAACTATGCATCAAAGTCTTATGGAAAAAAAATTTCATCCTTTCCTGTACAATCAAGGATAAAAAGACTTAGAGACACGTGAAAGCAAAAATACATAAGAAAAGTAGTCACTGTATATCTGAGAGAGATATTCACTTTAATGTAGTGCAGAGCCTGATAATAGTATTGCAGTCTAGATTCTCCTCAGAGAACTGTTCCTGAGATACTGCCTTGCTCTATCACACTTGCCATCTCTTCCACATAGCAATCACACGTACCATCCTATCATTAAAGGACAAAAATTAACTTTAAATTGAGCCTATGTGACAGAAAAAGAAAAAAAACAATCCTTCTAGAGTAAAAACCTTTTTATGGCCAGACCAATCTGAAAAAATGCCTCCTTCCTAAAGGCAAAATATGATCAACAAGAGAGACACAGATTCTCAAAGATCCAGCCTTGTTCTAATTCCAGGGATGCAGAACAGTGCTTAGGGTTGAAAAATTCAGTAGGATTTGCTAAATTAATAAATTGAGTTTTAACATTCAGCCCTGAACTGTCCTGTACTCAGAAAAGCTCTGTCCTTTAAAAAGGTAAATATTAAATCAGACATTATCTTTTCAGTCTTTGTTTTGACAGAATTATGAGCCCTTTACTAACAAAGAAAATAACTGAATATAAAAAAGCCTGCGAAGTTTTAGCTGAAAATTGTTTAGAGAAACAAAGCTGAACTCTCATTGTACCTTTGGATTACGTTAGTTTTGTCTGATTTAAAAGCAGCAAAAATAAAAATTACAATGCAAGGTCAGCAGTGAATGAACAATGAAACCACACCTCTAGATCCATGTCAGGGCACAGTAGAAGACTCTTCTACACAGTAGAAGAATCCTCAGCTCCCAGATGTGATGGGCTGACCTTGCCTGGCTGCCTGAGGCTCACCCAGCCACTCTTCCTCCCTCTCCTCATCAGGACAGGGGACAAAATAAGATGGAATCTCAGAGGTCAAGATTAAGACAGTTCAATTACTGTCACAGGCAAAACAGNCCCCAGGTTCCTCTTCAGTCCTTCACTCCCAGCTCCTCTCCTTCCTCTTCCCTGGAGCTACACAGAAGGATGGGCAGAGCCCAGAGGATGGTCAGCCCATCAGGTCAGAGGGGATGCTCCTCTCTGCTGCTCGTTTTCAGTCTCGTTCTTCCCTGTTCCAGCACCAGGGGGCTGCCAGGGAATCCCTGCCCGGTGCCTGCAGCCCATCCTGCCTCCTCCTGCTCTCCCCAGGGGCTCCGGGCCTGTTTTCCTCACTCCTCAGGCAACTCCTGCCCTCTGGAAACCCTTTTCCCGGAGGTGGGTAATACTCAGCCGTGTGGTGTGGTTTGTGTTGGTTTTGTTGGCAGCAGCCCCGCGGTGCTGTTTCGAGTCTGTGACCGAGCAGAACTGTGCCGAGGGATGTTCCCTCCCTGCCGAGCAGTGCTGGCACAGCCTCCGAGCCTCTGCCATCCCAGCAAGAAGCTGGAACGGGTCACAGCCAGGATTCTGTCCCCATCCCACCGTGGGGTGAGGGAGGGGCCAGGTGGGGCTTTATCTGCTGGCTGAGCTCAACCCACCACGCCACATTTCTGCTCATTAGACTTCTGAAGAGCCAGATGCCTAAGATTCCTCCCCCAGTGCCCCAAACATCAGCTGCTGTAATCTACATTTTTAATACTCTCACTATCAATTGTCTCAATCCTTTTTTTTTCCTGAGTATCATGAACGCAGATTTTCTGTGAAATCATCTATTTTGGCAATTCTTTCTCTCCCTTCTATCTTAAGCTACATTGCAGCACAGCTTTCTCACATTTAGGGAATCTCAGGTGGGCCTGGCAGAGCTTGAGCATTATCTGACCCCGTACAATCACAGTTTTCTCCAGAGGGTCCTTACATTTATTTTATTAGTCCTTTGTACTTATTCAAGTAAACACAAAGGAACCACAGGGCAGTGGTGAATTAGAATCTAAATTTTAATTCCTGTTCTAGATACTTGATTGGTTTTATTCTGCTAGAGGCAAGCTCTCAAGACATAAACAGAATTAAAAATGCATGGACTGAACTTAAAATATAATAAATGAAATGCAATACTGTTACTTAATTGCCTTAGCTATTGAAAGTTCAAAGACATACTATATTTCAATTATAAAATGAAACATCATTGTGTTCAAAGGAAAAACATCCACTGAGACGCAAAATCCCTTTTGGAGATTTTCTTGTACTATTTCCCTATTTCTAACTGCTAACTCCAGGGGAGGTGCTGTCAGACATCAAACCCATTTGGTTCACCAAACCAGGTTATCAACTTGACCTTATTTAATATTTAGCTGATGAGGACATTGCCATGAAAGACTCTACAGTGTTCAATGGCTTAGTGGGCATTAGTCTATTAAGCAAAGAAAATTAGCTGAGCATATTTCTTTATATTCTTAAAATATGTTAATTACAAATGCTTTAAGAAACACTCTTTAGCTGCCGGCTAGGGTCAACTCATCACATCATGAACATTTAGGAAACATGTACAACTTCAGTGACTTGCTAGGGAAGGGCTTGATCCAAGATTCCACACAAGGGGCAAAAAATAATCCACTTAACCAAACCAACTCCTTTCCTCTGTCACTTTATAGGTGAAGAAAGAAAATGAAAACAGAGGAAAGGGAAACCATTTGCTTCTTGGATGGATCTTATACAAATTTACTTTCTATGACTGTTCTTTAAACTCTGATACATGATGCCACATACAACACATGTATAGGTAATGGGGTTTGGGATGATAAGTCCATGTTTTGTTCTGTGTCTATGATACATCTCTGTATTGTTGACATGCACACACCAAAGCAGTTACTCACTACAATCAGAGCTTGAATGGCTGCCAATGAGCAATTAAAAGCATTTTAGTTGACCAAGCTTGCAATTTAAATTCATTTGAAGCCATTCCCACTGCATGCTCTGAACAAATTAAAGTCTGCTGCAGATGCTGTCTTGGGTAGAAACAGGACAAGCATTTGTGTTCTTGTCTGAGCCATAAGAAGTTGTTTTACTCTGCTTATGCTGTAAAAATCCATCTAACCAGGGTTATTAGACGTTGGTGAAATGTCACACTCCAGAAAGTCACTCTAGTGACTGAAAACTGCATCAATGTTCATGGATTCAACATTGAGTCATAGCAGGGAGGAAAATCTTATTTCCAGCTACAGCATGGACAAGATTGGAAAAATCCCTTTGCCAGGAAAGTGGAGGCTGATTTCAAGAGACGATTTTTATAGCTAAGCTTAGGGGAAAAAAAGTGAAAACTGAAACCTAGTTGGTGGTGGTGTTTTGGGCTACCAAGAGTGATCAAAAGAGAGCAACCTGTGCTGGTGCTGATGTTGAGCTGACAAAACCCCATTCAATTGCTTTCTTGTAGGCTGGTGGTTCATAGTGGCCATAAAGATGATGAGGTGATTCATGGGGAGAACTCCTTCAGGAAACATGCCTGATACCACTGTTTTATAGTTTCCAAGCCAGTGGAGAAAGTTTGTAAACTTAAATTGCATAATGGGGAAATCCTGGGTTATAGAGCAAGTCTAACTCCACAGTTTCCCTTATAGCTGACTACAAGCTTCCTAAATCCTGATTTTTTATTCTCCTTTTTTTTTTTTTTAATAAGTAATTCTTAGCTTTCAGGAGGAAAAAACCCTTTAGTAATTAAATTTTGCTACTTCACTTTTTTTCCCCCCTATAGCATAANAAGTTTGCTACTTCACTTTTTTGTCCCCCTATAGCATAAGATCGCTATCCTTCCTTCTCCATTTTCCTTCTCCATTTTAGTTTGACAGCTCCTGTCATTCCTATCTATGTAAAAAAAAAAATAATTTTTTTTCTGGTATTAAACAGGATCCTACCAAGAGTGTTGAGAGTCTAAACTCCACTATCCAAGACACAGTTCCTGTCCCCCTGTGCTGCCTGTTTGTTGTTAGGTTTGCAGACAGACCCACGAGAACACTGACAGTGTCCACGTTATTGCCAGCCTGCTGCAACACCACTTGAGAAACAGAATCTTCTGTACCTTTGAAATAATAAAATCAGACCTGAGCTATATAAAAGACCTTTAAACTATGCTTAAACCATATTTATAAGTGCTTAAATTGTTAAATAAATTATGCAAAACTACAGCAGTACCTAAGAGAATTCTTTAGAAATGCAGTACTCAAAAAAAAATACCGTTACTGGTGGTGATCTCTGATGGCTGGTGCACCATGGTCAGCTTTTACAGACAAATTACCTTTCTTACTGTCAGGTTGTTCTCAAAATATTCTTTTTTGAACCACACATTTCTCTAAACTAGCAAACAGGTTGCAATATAAGCAAATGACACCTCCGTACTTTACAGCTGCCCAGGCTGGAGAAATACACTGAGCAAATAAGAGTTTCACAAACACAATCTGTTTTCCTGCACCTTTAAGAAACAGAATTAAACCTGAATGAAGGCAGAGAAAAGCAGGTAAGGCTTTAGCATTTTTTTGCTCCAAATGTGGTGATTTTTGATAAAAGTGATTGATTGTGTCTGGGGAAGTTTGCTTAATATTTGCTGTGGACACTGTCTTGACTGGGGCTCGATCAATCACTTGGAACAGGAAATCAGGGCTAATGCACTAAAATAATATCTGTTATGCACTCAGTTAATCCATCACAGTCCTCCTGTGCAGTGTCAGGAGTAGCCCTGTGAGTGGGTGTGGACTCAGAAAGGACCTTTGAGCTTCTTTTTATTCTAAAAGAGAATTCTTGTTCTCCACCCTGAGTTGAGCTATGTTAGGAATTTGAAATAAATCAAATGCAGTGTACCTTTTAAAAATTTCCAAATAAAAACCACATATTAAAATCTGTGAAGTTCAATGTGAAATAGTCTCATTTCTTTTAATTCACAGAAAAGCTCACAGATACCGGCAAGTACATAAATATTCTTAAACAAGTAGAAAAATAGAAATTATTTGGACATTTCTGAGTCCACATGCCTGACTCAGAAGTATAAACCTTTTGGTGGTTGGAAATTAGGCCTTCTAATAGAAAAAAATTATGAAATTTCTCAAAGTGAAAAAGAGCAAAAATATCAAATAGAGATTCTTTTCCTAAATTTATCATCTCATTCCTCATATTAAACTTTAAAAAAATTAGCAGAAACTTGAAACCCTGAGGGAAGAGGTTCCCTCTTCCCTCTGTGCAAGCAGAGCTATAGGACAAGGCCCTGATGTTCTTCTCTAAAATTCCTCTGAGTTGCTTTTAGTTACCTGACATACGACTTTATAATTTGGTTTCTGACAGAAATAAACACCTGACTACAACTACTGACATTTTTGGGGGTTTTGTTACAAACCGTCTGTCTTTTAAATTAAGAGTTTCATCTCTAATGATACCATGAGTTTCTCTTCTGCAGAACTGCTGCTATAAAAAGGGGAGCACGTAAAATTTTGCAAAACTTTCAAGTCCCATGTACCCACACCAGAACCCTGCAGCAACGCCAGCCTAAGTAGAGGCAGAAAACAACTTAATATTCTAGGAAATTCAGATTTACACCCTCCTTTGACATCACAAGCACCCAGACTGGCTCCACTGAATTTTCTCCCCAAGAACAAGCAGACCCACCAGTGAGCTCAGCTCTTTAAAAGGTTGGGGGAGCTTTGGTTAACTCAAAATTACAACAATCATGCAAAAGCACGAAGAAAACATACACCTGTTGCTTTTATGAATTGGGTATTGTTATACTGCTTGTTTACTGACAGCATAACTAATTTTGTGTATTTAGAACTGAGTATTTGGAACAGATGAGTCACCATAGGAAACCAAAATGTAGATCTGCCAGCTGAAATAATCCCCAGAGGAAGGGGGAAAACCCTATGGAAATCACTAGATTTTGTCACACATTTTTGACTGAGCTTAATGACTTCATTTACCACTTCTCCAAGCCCTTCGAATTCCTTGTACATATTCTGCTTCTTGTGAAACTTCAGGATGTGTATGATCATTAAAGATCCTATAATACTGTCTCCTTTTAAATTCACATGCTTCCTAATAATGCCTACAATGTAAGTAATACCTGTAGTTCTCATTCACCCACATAAATTCCCCTAGTATATGATGACCTGTAGCAAGTCATCAGCAGGAAACTCATAATTTCTTTATTCTTTATTACATTTTTTTTGAAGGGCATGGACTTTCAGAGTTCTCACACCCAGTTTTCCTCAGCCACCCTAAAGTGTATCTGAGAACAGTGTCCAGCCAAAGGCAAGCCTGAGCATCACCATGTGCCGCAGTGACAGCAACTGCTTAATAACCACTTTTACTTTGTTTTTCTATTGTCTTCTGAGTGACATTTTGACAATAGCCAATCCTCTTTAGTGATCCAATCTTTCCAGGGAGCAATTTGCTGTTGTGAATGAGTTTGTGTATTCTCTTGCAGAGGCTGAAGAACAGTATCAGTGCACTTTGGAGTTCATGAACAGTGACAGACCTGGAGAAGAGAAATCAAATGGAGAGTCTGGAAATCTTAAGAACCTTGAATGAATAGCCACGGTGTGAAACTGGGAACATATTTTTAGCTATGTAAAAAATATAAGAATTCCATTTTTGAATATTGACTGTGTAGGAAATTTAAATTTTGTGTTAGTCCTCTGAACTGCACAGGATGAGGATTAGAAATTAAGTTTTTCTCTTCCTGCATTGCTGATATTGTCTATTTTTTACCATTGCTGTATTATTTAAACTTGAGGTGCTATAGGCCATGTCTTCAATCTTGCTTTAGAGGAGATTTCTTTATGCCAGTAATTGAATGGTAGGCTTTATGTCAACTTACTTGTTTGTCGACACAGAGCACTGTCACCAGCTGTGCCTATAACAGTGATTTCTTTTGTGACATGTACATCATTATCTCCTCCAGGAATTTTTCCAAGGCCAACAATTCACTTCAAACAGTTACTCTGAAAACCATCAGAATGAAAATACTTTGAAATATTATTACCTTAGGACAAAAACAATGCACTGATTTATCTATGTGCAATTTCTTCCATATCTTTGGTCTTTCTACACATGAGCAGAATTTCACCAAGAGCATGAATTTAGAGCTGTGGCCAGAAGGAAACTTGAAAGATAGCAATGGGAAAAGGAACTTTCCATTCAGTGACATAATTAGCATAATTATTAAAATTTGGCATTATTGTAGAGTATTTAGTATTGTTTGGGGGGTTTTTATTCCATGATTGATAGCAATACAGTGCCATCTATACCTTCCTGCATGCAGAAGTGAAGGCACCAAAAGTCTATTTACTCTATACCCTCATCTTTCACTACAGTATGGCCAGAATGCAATATGAGGGCTAAAATCTGTAATGCTGAAGAGGGCCACTGGTTAATAAATCCCATTTGAACCTCTGACCTGAGTCCACAATTGATCCAGGTGATCTGATTTTGTTCTTAGCATAATATCAGGTCAGTGTTTCTCCCCGTTACACACAATGTGGGCAGACAGGCAGCCTCAAAGCAGACTCATTCAAGGTGGTGATGCAGCTGGAGGCATATGGATTGTTGGAATTTGACACCCTGTGCTCAGAAAGCATTTACTGGATTTTAACCTGTGCATTTAAAAAAACCCATAGAGTCATGGAATGGTTTGGGTTGGCAGGGGCCTTAAAGTTCATCTCATNACCCTCTGCTATGGGCAGCGACAACTTCCACTATCCCAGGGTGCTCCAAGCCCTGACCAACCTGGCCTTGGACACTTCCAGGAATCCAGGAGCAGCCACAGCTTCTCTGGGCAACCTGTGCCCAGAGGCCTCCCCACCTTCACAGGGAACAATTCCTTCCCAATATCCCATCCATCCCTGCCCTCTGGCAGTGGGAAGCCATTCTGTCTGTCCTCTCCCTCCATCCCTTGTCCCAAGACCCTCTCCAGCTCTCTTGGAGCCCGTTTAGGCCCTGGAAGGGGCTCTGAGGAGTCCCTGGAGCCTTCTACTCTCCAGATGAATACCCCCAGCTCTCCCCACCTGGCTCCAGAGCAGAGGGGCTCCAGCCCTGGGAGCAGCTCCATGGCCTCCTCTCGGCTCACTCCTGCAGCTCCACGTCCTTCTGCTGTTGGGAACCCCAGAGCTGCAGGTGGAGTCTCGCATGAGCAGATAAGAGGGGCAGAATCCCCTCCCTTGCCCTCCTGCCCACGCTGTGGGGATAAGCCCAGCACGCTGGGGGTTTCTGGACTGCTGGAGCATGTTGAGCTCATCATCAAGCAACTCCCCCTTGCAAATTCATGCAAACAGCCCCATGACATCCAAGCAAAGCAGTTTTAAGCACGTATGTTTGCATTATGCCATATCATTATCTTATATTATATAACAATGCATATAGAGCTGTTAAGATTTTCCCTTTATAGCAGGGCAAGAATTACAGGATAAAAGGTTACTGCCCATGGAATGTCACACTACAAATAACAGATCCCATTAAAACACCAGTGCTCCTGTAATCGAGACAATTGTAGCCCAAACAAGAGCTAAAGGTTTTGTAGAGTGCTGCTGAGTGAAATATGAAATTGATATTGTCACTAAAGATTCTCAAAACAAGTTATTTCCGCCACTTGAAACAAAGGACACGAGGTTTTTCAACACCTAGCTTGGCACAGATGAATGCAAAATACATGGGTTTACTCCTATCAGTGTAATAGTTCCTTGGAGCCCCTCTCCCCCCACTCCCACACAGACATACATTATTCAGTGTGTTAGAGACCATCTGGAACCTGCTCCTGAAATAGCCCAGGACTTGATGACCTTCCAGATACGCCGCAAAAACCATTTGTTTGACAAGGGTTTGGAAGAAGGCAGTGGGTGTGTTGTTTCTGAAGGGTTTAAGCAGGCTATTTTATAGTTTTGATTACTGCTTGATTTAATTTACTATTTGTATGTGACTGTTTTGGTGAGTGAGAGGTCACCCACTCTTAAGGTTCGGCTTAATGAATGCTTCCAGTGTTTACTGCTGAAATATAACTGTGCACATAAACAACCCCTGGCACAGGTCCTGATTCATGCCCATCACAGTCACTCACTGAGGAGCCTCTCACTGCTGGAGCTGCTGGGGTTTGTGTAACACAGGACTTTCCCTCTCTGGAGTCATCAGCTAGATATGTAGGAGCAATTGTGACAGCGTGTCTGCAGCTCACTGCTAAACAGCTCTTGAACACCACATCCCAGTCTGCTAAATGCTGCTCGGCACTCATGTGATAAGGGACATACATCAGAAAAATACAGATCCTGAAGAGTCATGGCTTTTGTAAGCATATGAAGAATTAAATCATAAACAGTTGCATAAAATAGAGATAAAACCCTGCCAATTGTTCATTCTACTCGCTTCCCCTTTTCCTTACAACTGCCCATTTTTAAAGCACAGGATTTAAAGACTGAATATCCCTTGTGGCAAGGACAAAGTTTTTGAATATGGTATGAAAGATGATGAATGATCGATGGTGTGATTAAAAGAGCAGAGTGTGGAGATGAGGGCATGGTCACAGTGCTGCAGTGAGGTTAATGATCTTGCTTCGGTTATTTATAAGGAATAAATAATTCCAGCACCACAGTTTTCTACTTTCTGACAGCAAAAGAGCCTAGTCCCTCACATATCCATAAAGGCAATGGAATTGCTACCTGAGTAAACACCAAGCATGGTTCAAAGTAAGAAATATACTTCTATAGGTAACTAGGGTAGAAGTTTAGACAGGTATCACATAATTAACTCTAGGAGATCTATCAGTGCAAGCCTGTAAATAAATACTCGTTTCTATGAATTCAAAGTCAGGGATTTGCATTTAAAGACACAGAAAAAAATGCTGCACATCACCTCTCTCATGGAAAATAATTTCTGTAGAGTAGGAGGGGCAGGGGGGAGAATCTAGTGAAATGATAAGACACATGAGAAATTGAATGAATAAATGAAGATTCTATATTTTGCTGAGGTGGATGAAGAACCTATTTGACAGTGCACCTTAGTCACAGCTGCCTTGTACCCCATTTCTGCAGGAAGGATCTCCCTGCTCAGTACACGGCCTGTGTTCCATATTGAACTGCTGGGTGTTTGTGTAGAAGTCAAAGGCACCTCATCCCTTCACTGCTTGATTTGTCCTCAACAACAACAGGGTTTTTTTTTCATGTCTGCTGGAAACGTTCATGACATGAGTCCAAAATAAACTCATTTGCTGTCAGCAGACTGACCATACACACATGAATTCCATGGTGAAGCCCAACTCAGCACATCCCCTCTCAGCCTCACCAGGGATAGAGCCAAAAGGTTTCCAGTGCTTGGAACACAGCCCCCCCTGCAGCCAGTCACTGCCATCACAGCTTTTTGTGAGTCCCCAGTTTAAGTCTCTTAATAACATTTTGGTTTCAAGACTGATTCCTGTCTGGAGTGCTGTAATGCCCCACGATGCCATGTAACAATGCATGCCTCCAGCTGCTTAAGTTGCTTATTTTCCAAAAGGTTACTCATAAAGTGCAGGTCATGGGGATTAAGTCATGTAGCTCCCATGGAGTACAGCAGGAATTTCACAGTAGAAACCCTCCAAATTCTTTTGGGAAATGTATTAATTTTTAATGAGTCATTAATCACTTTGCTGACTTCACAGCCAGCACTGCTGAAGCAGCCTGACATCAACAGCTAAGGACGGTGTTTATGGTTTCTTAGACAGAACTAGACACTACCTTATTCACTTGGCTGATCTGGCAGACTCCAAGATTTTGAAGACTGGCTACTGATATACAGGCTTTGCCTTTCAGTGGCAGGACACTTTATCTGACAATAGAGCTGGGCATCCACTAAAAAAATTAAGCTAAAATGTCTCAAGTACAGAATCTGAAGTCACTAGAAAACAATGTCCGTATGACTTGTGCACACAATTAATTCCAAAAATTTCCTGGCTGGTAAATGGCTGGTAAAATGCATAATCTGAACAATGAAATTTGTGAACAATTTCTGAGCTATATCTTTTCAAACAGCACTTATATTTAGGAGACGTATTTTGAGGTTCAACATCACAAAATGATTGAAGCTGCACAGTGATTAATCAGCACTAATGAGACACAGCAGTGGTGTTTTCTCTGTGGCTGAAGAGGAAAGCAGCAAACACCAAATATTTCAATATATTGTTAAGGGGAGGCTGCATGATGATGATGATGATGATGATGAGGAGGAGGAGGAGGAGGAGGAGGTGGCAAAGTATGGCACAGCTTGGAGGATTTATGGATTTAAGGATACTTATCTGAGAGAAGATAGTTGTGCTTATGACTATAGAAACTCATATGGAGAGAGAAAGTGTAGGGAATAACAGTACTATGATAACACATTGATTAGTAAAATGTTTGGGATTGGTTTGGGGTTTTTTAAGGAAGAATACTTGTTTGAACAGAAATACGATCTTTCTACTTCAGCTCAGATTCACATCAGGAATTCAGAAATATATTAATCTTAATCCAGGTATTCTCAGTTATAAAATGAGTAGTGAAAATGAATCATACATTTTCAACAATTTGGGAAAAGAACTTTGAGATCCAGGGAAACCTGCTACACTGGCTTGGATGGAGTCAATTCTGTCCAGAGCAGCCCCCAAGGTGCTGTGGTTTGGATTTGTGGTAAAAACAGTGTTATTAACACAGTGATGTTTTATTTACAAGTGTTGAGCAGCACTTACACAGCTGCAAGGCCTTTTCTGTCTCTCTGGCTGCCCCACCAGTCAGGGGGCTCCAACAGGATACTGGAAGGGGACAAAATATAGGGAAAATAGCAATCGAGGAACCCCTCCAAATGTATCTTCTGTTCAAGAATAAGGAAGGTGTTGTTACATGCAACATGCTGTCTACTCTATTCTTCCTGCTCTGTTTCCCAAAGCACTCACTACATTTCAAAATTGTAAGCAAAGTCTAATATATTTCCCAAAACTTTATCTGAGTCAAAAAATATTCCCTGCACAGTTTGTTGCACTGAACTCTGACCAAAGAGTCAGTATAGTTTGGAACACTATGGACTTAGCAAAAAAATAATGAGAGCCCTGTAAGAAACCATGGAAGGGCTGAATCTGAGGGTAGCTGTGACTTTGGGCAGCTCTGCAGGAGCCAGCTGGAAGAGTTGCTATGCTACCCAGTGTGGTGGGAAGATGCAAGCAGGTCTTTGTCTGCATCCTTGAGGGCCAAGGGGCTCCATATTCCTGTGGAGTTAAGCAGTTTGACAAGGTGAGCCAGGAGCAAGAAAGGAGCTCTCAAAATCCTCAAATCAATTTCCTGGCAATCTGGGAAATACATGAGCTACACCAGCCAAACGTTTTTGCTATAATAAGCAAGGCCCAGTATCCAGTGAGACTCTGAGAGAGCAACTTTCCTTCCAAACCAGAGGAGTCTGGAGCATTTAACTTTATTACTGATTCTCTGAGAGAAGCCCAGCTATGCAAGAGTTTTAAAGTAATTGGGGAGGGAGTGAATATACCCACAAGTGAGAGATCCTGAATTCACTATGAACAAGAAGATGCTTCATTCCATTTAGTTTATAGAAATTGGATAATCTTCCAACACTGTCGATGTGACAATGAATTTAACATATCATTTTCGGAAAGACAAGAAGCAGAAGTATACTGAGAATTTGAGTACAACCAAAATATGTGAAAATGGATTTGGTGGCATGTGTTTCAACGTGTCAAAGCAATTCCTGGTATGTGGGAAAAGATGCAAAAATATAAGGGGTTTACAGGCACATCACACTGACTTTGACAGATGCCATTCCTTCAGCAGTAGAGCTGGTTTGGTGCAAATAGAATTCTAAATACCCAGACAGGAATTTTGAGGAGACAAGGGACTTGAGTTCTTAATTTAGTTTTATACTTCTTCAGTCATTCATATTCTCAACTTTCCAAAATTCTCCAGGATGGAATATCTGGAGTTTATCCTAACCTCCAGAAGATAGCTAGTTGGGTTTGTAATCAGTCAGGCACAGATCTGACTCCAAAGCAGAAGGAAGGTTGTGTTCTGCATGAGCTGGTGCCCTGATTGCAAAGAGTCCATAAATGCAAAGACAATCAGAGGGGGATTTTTACAAGCCCTTTTAACAATTGCTCACAGCAGTTTAGTATAAGTTACTGTAGCCTATCACATCTTATTTTTCAGTAGTGGTAGCAGGGTAAAAACTGTCAACTGGGGCTTTTTTC